>BRXY01000296.1:45557-72614 GCA_030267945.1 Triparma strigata | reverse complement strand
TGGGAGGGGAGGGGAGGGGAGGGGAGGGGGGAGGAGGGGTTGTGTTAGTTGAGAGGTGTGGGGATCAGCCCGTGTCGTCGCCATTTCGCGTCGTCGCAGGTCGCCGACGTTCTCACCTTGGCCGCGGAAAGGTTGGGGTTGTTCTCCTTGGTGGCGGTGTTGGCAGAAGGGTTGGGGACGCCAGCGGTCTTAGGGGTGAGAATCGAGGACAGACGGCGAGAGATGTCACTGCGGGGGGTTGGAGAAGTAAAGTGTGGGGTTAGTTAATAGTTTGTTGATTGCGTACACGCGGTCAGTGTGGAGTGATTGGGGTCACAGGCGACTCGCTTTCACTCTCCCGCTTATCTCTCCTTGCCCAGCCATCTCTCCCGACTCGCAATTCCATTCCAACTCCGTTTGAATTCGGCCTCACCTCGCTCTGCTGCTCCCCGGAGTCCTTCCCTGGGTGGTCTTGGGAGTCTGCGTCAACTTCGCACCACTCATGGTGAACGATTGGTTTTGTCGGGACATTCCTGCGATCGTATCGTTCGCGAAATATTCGTATGGCGCGATGGCGGGCGAAGTGCGGGCGAATTGTGTTAGTATGAGCAAGTTTGATTGGGATTTGATATTTTTTCGTTTGGATCAGGTAAGTTAAATCGTATTATGGGTGCAAAAAATGATGTTTAAGCGTCGCTACGAGTATTTAAAATAGATGACGCTAGGTTTAAGGTCAGGTTAGGCTAACACGAAACGTTGGACTGCACGTAGCTCCTTAGAATTGGTCCTTTTTACGGCCAAAAACAGAAAGTGGGTTTGAACTATCAATCCGATGTCCGATTAGCATTCAAATTTGTTCCCCCATTACGCGAACGTTTTGAATTAATTTTGGATACCGCGATTCATATGCATATGGTGTATACATAATTCAGCTCGATAGTTGCTATGAGCGGTGTTGATCTCACCGATTTGTTGAATTAGAAAATACAGAAAAGTGGAGCGATGAAAAATCAGTTTCCAGGTTTTCAGAGACAATATGAAGATCGCCATTTCTACCTTTTACGGGATAATAACCCTATCGGTGCTGCTCGTTGTTGCAAACTTCTCTCACGATGTCGTGGCGTTCACTACACAGCCGCTGCGCTTAAAAGCAAGCAATCGTGATGTCGTCGGGCTCAGGTGAGAAGAAAAGAGGCTTGTATCGTACCATAGGACGCTGTAACGCTGCCATATAACGCTGCCATCTCTTACTCTTATTACAGATCTCCGCAGTTCGGCCGCGAGGACGCGATGCAGCGCACGCAGCTTCACGGAATTCCCAAGGTGAGTGCGTGAAAAGTCTGCGGCCATCCAGCGCATCGATGGCGCAACGACGTCACACCATACCTAACTCTGTCCTCTCAGATGTTCCGCTGGTTGACTGACCAGTATCCCAACATCAACCGTCGTCTCTCCGAGGGCTTGACGACTTCCCGCAAAGTGGACAACTTCTACCTCGACATGAACGGCATAATCCACCCCTGCACCCACGGCAACAGCGACGACTTCGTCGAGCTCAACGAGACAGAGATGTTCAAGAAAATTTTCCTGTACGTGGACAGGCTGTACAAGCTGGTGAAGCCTAGCAGGGTGTTGTATTTGGCAGTGGACGGAGTCGCCCCGAGGGCGAAGATGAACCAGCAGAGGAGTAGGAGGTTTAGGAGCAGTAAGGAGGCTGAGGAGCTGATGGCAACGATTGTTGCAAGGTGAGGGGGGATGGAGAGGGAGAAGGAGAAGGAGAAGGAGAGGCGGTTATGGGCTGGGACATCACAATGAACGAAAAGTCTAACAACACATTTATTTATTCACAGAGACGGAAAACTCCCCGAGGGTGAGAAGTTCGACAGCAACTGCATCACGCCCGGGACCGATTTCATGCTGAAGCTGTCCCTAGCGATGAACAAATGGATAGAGTACAAGATCGCGACCGACCCGTTCTGGAAGGAGGGTGCCACCGTGATCTTCTCCGGCCCTGACGTTCCTGGGGAGGGGGAGCACAAGGTTATGGACTACATCAGATGGGCGAGGGAAGGGGGCGACCCGACCTACCACGACGATGGACCGCTGCAGCATGTCCTTTATGGTTTGGATGCGGACCTGATCATGCTTGGATTGGTGAGCCACGAGCCCAAGTTCATGCTCCTCAGAGAGAAGATGAGCGTGGTGATGGCTGGAAGGGGCAAGGGAAGGAACAGGAATAGAAAACCCAAGAGCATGATGGAGTACGGACGCGAGGACTTTGAGCTCCTGGAGCTCAGCATCCTTAGGGAAATGTTTGAGCTGCAGTTCAAGAAGATGGGCAAGAAGGACATTGGCTTTGAGATCGATGTCGACAGGGTCATCGACGACTTCATCTTCTACTGCATGCTGGTGGGCAACGACTTCTTGCCCCACAGCCCTCACTTGAGGTGGGTCTTTGCGAGTCCCGAGCGAAGCGAGGCCATAGTGTGTATAAACAGATAATCGTATAAGAAAGAATGCTATCAAAACATGGGCGGAGATGAGGAGCGAACTTATGATGCGACTTTTCTTCATTATGCTACTCTAATCTAACGCGTCTCTTCTCGCTTATCACACATCGCAGCATCGAGTCTGGAGCGCTCAGTCTGATGCTCAACTCGTACACGGATTTGCTCCCAAAGATGGGCGGGTACTTGACGAAGCGCGAGAAGATTCACCCTGAGCGCTTCCAGCTCTTCATGAACCAGCTCATGAAGTTCGAGCGCAACTACTTTGAGTCCAGGGCGGTCGAGGAGGGAGAGAAAGGATGGGCGAGCGACAAATACGACGAGTTCTACTACGCCAAGAAGCTGGAGCTCGACCCCGCGGATCCGGAAATCACAGAGAAGCGCAGAGTCATCGCCAAGGACTACATGGAGGCGCTGCACTGGGTTCTGAATTACTACCACAACGGGTGCAGGTCCTGGGACTGGTTCTTCCCCCACCTATACTCGCCCCTGTCCACGGACCTGTACGACGTCAAGGAGTTCTACGGCGAAACTGACGATGAAGGCTTCGCCGCCTTCAACTTTGACCTCGGCACCCCCTTTCCCTCCCTCGCCCAGCTGCTGTCCGTCCTGCCGCCCCAGTCAGCCAAGCTGCTTCCCAAGAGCTACGCCAACCTTATGCTCGCGGACGAGTCGCCGCTCGCCGAGTACTACCCTCCCGACTTCACCACCGATGCCAACGGCAAAAGGCAGTCCTGGGAGGCGGTCGTTAAAATCCCCTTCATTGGCAGCGACAAACTCATGGACGTTGTAAACGAAATAGACGACGCAGAGCTCTCGCCCGCCGAGAGGAGGAGGAACGCGCCAGGCAAGGACAGCGTCTTCGTGCCGGCGGCCAAATCGAGTGTTTAGTCGTTGAAATTGAAAATGCTTTTTGAAAAAAAACCAATTTTTTCTTTTTCCATACTTAGCAGGCGATGCAGTGCCTGAAATCAATATACAGGACAGAACATAGTATTTACTTTATTCTCTCCAACGCGCTTACCTTAAATCTCACGTTACGACAATTTTTGGGCTTGATCATCAATTGACAAGTTTTGGACATTTTCTTCATTTTTAGACCTCTAAGACGAATAATATTTCATTTCAAAGGATAAAAAGGGGATTTGAAGTTGTTTTCAAAAAATGATCTTCATAAGTTCCAAGTTGTCCAAAAAGTGTTCTCATACCTTCTTAAATATCCTTATTATTCTAAATATTATGCTTATTAGGTCAATAAATCCTTTTGTAATGAATTTCTATTTTAAAAATTGGCCAAGAAGGACTTTTTTCGAAAAGTCGAAAGTAAGTGTTGGTCTTTTAGAGGCCTTAAAATGAATAATATGACCAAAATTGACCCCGAAAGTACCTCAGTCTTGGGATAGAATATTTCTCTGGGAAACGACCGACCCAAGTTTACGTGCTTTTTATTGCTGTTCCTGGAGTCAAAATCCCCCCAAATTCCTCCTTCACTATAGAAGTTTGTGTGCGTACTCCTCCACTCCGTAAAAATCCTCAATCTTCTATTAGTTAAATTAGGAAAAAGGAATAAAAAACCAAATTGGATTGCTTCGTATCACAAAATTCATATATTTTTATTCAATCAGCAACGCTCTTACCATCCTTGACGATCCACCGATTCCCGTCAGCCCACCGGATACCACTCCACCCTTCGCCGCTTGACCAGAAACCCTCGTGAACACCGTCTCCTGCATCAATTTTGTCCCCGTTGATCACGCCGTCGAACTCCCACTCCCGCAACTTATACTTCTCAATATTCTCAGCCGAGCAATCTATCTGAATCTTCTGGCCGATGCCTGGCGGCCCAGTGTCCGTGCCGCTGAACTTTGCACGGAAGTCGTTCTTGCCTATCTTCACCACCTTGATGTTGCGCTCGCAGAGGGGGTGCAGCTGATCGTCGTAGGAATTCTCAAAGCGAGAAGGTGGGACCTGCTCGAGGCGGCGACGGTTAGACATCGAAGCAAGCCCTGCACTTCATAAATTTGACCCTGAGTTGTGCTGGCTGAGAGGGAAGCTCGCTGAGTGCGCCTCGGTGCGGAATATGATGATAAACCGTGAACCCTACAACGCGCTATAATGGACCCACTTACCGCTGCCATCGCCGCACCACTGCAAGATCCCAAAATAACCGACGCTGTTAATGCTACTACGGCCGCGTGCTTGTTTATCTGCGACGATCCCGTTGCCATCCTCGGCGTGGGCAAATTTATGTTTGTGGGCATTTTCCAGCCTTGTACGCGAACTAAAGCAGCAAACAAAACAAGGCAATACACTAGAACCCGATATCTGATCGTGACCGCCATCGAGCGTAAAAATCGTTACAAAAGTAACTTTGGATTTGAAAGAACTTGGATGTCGTCAACCTGGAAAAAAAGCAAAACTCCTCATGAAACGTCATACAAATATATATCATCAATTCAATTTCATTCACCCATCAACATCGCCCAATCTTCTAATCCTCTCAGCCCAATCGTCACAAACCTCAACAATCTCCTCCACTCCCACTCCCCCCCTCCCTTCCGTCCCTTCTGTACCTATAAAATAGCTCCGGCTTTGGAAGGTCCGCATCTGCCCGCCCTGCTCTAAATTAATCGCCCTCGTCACCTTATTGACGCCATTATCATCCGCTAACTCAGACTTCCACTCTTCTGCCTCAACTTCGCGCAACCTGTCTATTATCTTGGCGGCCGCTCCTAAGCTCTCGTCGACCTCCGCTTTACTCATGCCCCTCCTGACGTCCACCGGCACGAACATGATGTCCTCATTGCGCCTCCACCATTGCATCTGCTGCTTTGCGTACTGCCTGGTTGCCGCCTTGAATTTTCCCAGGTACTCCTTGAAGGCCTTGATGTCTCCACGCTGGAAGCCCTCTCTCCTCAAATAATCGATGGTCTGTCTGTAGCCGATTGCCCTCGAGACTGCGACGAGCGAAGCGAGTCGCAAATGAGGAGGGGTTAATAGCGTTAGAATTCGTGGCAAAGTTGGAAACAACACACAACGGCGATGTCTCGTAAACGTGCCTACTCAGCTCGTCGCTTCACTCCTTCATTCACTCAGCCTTTTTCTTTCTCTCACCTGGGGCGTTCGCCAAATCGTAATCAACCACGAGCCTTCCCACCTCGTCAACAAGCCCTCTCAGTATCATCTTCTCGCACCGTTCATCAATCAAGTGAAAGTGTTCCCTGCGAGAGGCGGGGCACAGGAAGAACGGCCTGAAGTCGAACTTCTCATCCCTTTCCTTGCGCCTATTAGCAAAAAGTACCCCTCCACTCCCCCCCCCCTCCTCCCCGCCCCCCCCCTCCCCTTCTCCCTTCGCCCTCGAAACAGCGACCTGCACCGCCCTCTTAAGCCTGTAAAGATCATTTTTGGTCACTGCATTCAGCTTCGCCCGCAACTCGGTTCTCAGCCCCTGGTCCAAAGTCCCCAACACCCCGCCCTCCCTCGTCAAAATATCCAACACCCTATCTGTGAATTCGACCCACTCCACGTCACTCTGGTTGTTCCTGTCCCATCCGGCCTCCTCCACCCCCTCGTCTATTGCAACCTGCCAATCTTCCCCGCCCCCCTTGTCGCCCTTGTTGCTCCAACCAGGCGCGTTGGGCATTCCGTTCAGTAGCCAGTCGACGTACATCGAGCTCCCCCCGCACACCACCACGTCGCTGTTATCAGCCAAGAGCCGCACCGTCTCGTTGTACCACGAGGCGGCCGTCGAGCTCTCCAAGTCGTCAGCCGGATGCAGAGGCATAACTCCAATCAGCTCATGCGGAATTCCCCACCCCCTCAGCTCCTCCTCAGTCGGCTTGTTCGCACCGATAGTCAGCTCCTCGTACACCTGCACGCTATCCGCCGAAACGATGAGCGAAGGCTTCCTAGCCAGCGACACCGAGACCTGCGTCTTTCCAACGCTCGTCGGCCCAGTTATCAGCGTCACCCTCTGAGCTTCAAGGTGCACCTTGTTTACATTACTGCCGGAAAATCGGCGGCGCCCCGCATTACCGACCGCGCGGAAAGCGAGAGCGGGACGACACATCATCATCATTATCATCATTATCAGCGTCGATATTGAGATAAGACGGACTGCCGAGTGCATCGAACAAGTGAAAACCTACGAGGCGAAGGAGAAGGCAAAGAGGACTCAGTTCTGCAGAGCGGAGTGCAGCACCACGAGACGGCTGCGATCTTCACTGAATGAATGTTGGGAAACAATTGAAATAGCAAGGGCGTCACGCTAAATGGGCTATATATGGCTTGTAATAGTAGTTTTGGCTTTTGGTGATTTTTCACCTCCTTACGTCGTTTCGTCGTTTCGTCGTTAAAATCCACAACCCCTTCCTGCCATATTATTTATTCAGTTAATCCACCACACGACGCATCACATCATGGATCAGGTATCCACTCCAAACGGCCCTGATACTCCAATCTCTCTCCTCCTCTCTCCTGCCCCGTCCTCCGCCTCCACTCTCCCTCTCAATAGCTCAATAAACGGTGCCACAGGCGTAGCTGTAGATGTCTCCCCACCGATCACATCCCGGCTGCATCAAACAAACACTCCGTCAACCCTCGACAGCGTCATCAAGCATCGCAGGAGCGAGTTGAGGAGGTTGCAAAAGATAAGAGCAGCGAAGGACGAGCAAACTGGCGGAGTGCACGCTCTGATAGCTAGAGGTGAGGATCGTACCAAGCCGCACAGTGGATCTCAACCAGTATCACACACGGATACACACGCACGCATCGTAAACATTACGAAAATCGTGACTGACCCTCCTTCCTTCACATCCCAATCTGCTCCTCCCCACCGTCCTCCCCGCAGCCCGTGCCTCCCTCACCCCTGGCGGTTCTCGCAGCATCTCCTCGAACACATCACAGTACAACAACAACAACAACGCCGTCCGCACGCCCTACTCTGCCCGTTCGCAGAACAGGTTCCGCAAGAACGTCCTCTTTGCCTCTCCCGTTTCCGTCCCGCATTCCGTCCCCTCCGCCAACGAATCCGAGAACATTTCGCCCCTCAACGATCCTTTTCCCCTCTCCAATTCCAACAAGTACGAGCGCTTCGCCAGCAAGTGGGGCACCCTCGACGGCTCCACCGGCGGCCCCGGCTTTCCTGGCTCGCACTCAAAGCGGCGCGTGCGCACGGACGAAGGCGACAACGACAGCCAAGAGTCTCCCCCGCACAGTTCTCTGTCTCCCCTGACTCCTTCCAACAACGGGGCAGTAGCGTACGATCCCACTACGCACCGCTTGGTGAGACAGTTGCAGGGTGAACAGGAGGGACACGCCGCGGCCCTTCTTAGGATCAAGGAGCTGGAGGAGCGGGTCCTGAAGTCCATGGAGGTGGAGCGCAAGGTCGAGGAGAACTTGAGCAGGGTCAAGCTGCTCGAGGAGGAGCTGGCGGTGGAGCGGCAGCGTAAAATGGCGTCCGAGTTCGCGATGGAGCAGCGCCAGCCGGAACTTGCCACCCCCCCCAAGCCGATAATACAGCAGGAGCACACTCCGAACGCCGCCTCCCTCCGCAAAATAAAGGACCTTGAACGCCAGCTCCTCAAGAGCGGGGAGAAGAGCGCCAGCGCCGTCAATAAGGTCAGGGCTCTGGAGCAGCAGCTCGAGGACGAGAGGCTGCGCAAAATCGAAGAGCTAGAGGCGGAGGAAAAGCTAAACGAAGAGGAGCTGAGGATCGCCTCCGAGCTAGCGGGGAAGGTGGAAGCTCTGGAGGAGCAGCTTGAGAGGGAGCGGCTCGAGAGGGAGCAGACCGCTAGGCTGCTGAAGGAGCGCGATGCCGCAGCGGAGCAAGAGCGTAGGGAGCACGAGGCCCAGCTCGAGAGGGAGCGGCTCGAAAGGGAGGAGGCCGCCAGGTTGCTGAAAGAGAGAGAGGCCGCGGCCGAGCAGGAGCGCAAGGAGCACGAGGCCAGACTCGCGAGGGAACAGATAGAAAAGCAGGACGCGGAGAGGGCCTATCAAATCAAGTTGGAGGAAGAAAGGCAGCGGGTTGCGGAGGAGCAGAGGAGGGCCCGAGAAGAGGCGGCGAACGAATTCGAACTCAAGATGCAGAAGGAGCGCCAGTCGATTGAGTTTAAAGATGCTGAGGCCCTAGAGACGATTAGGGCGTTGGAGGAGCAGCTCGAGAGGGAGCGGATCGAGAAGGAGGAGGCCGCGAAAGCGTTCGAGTCAGTCTTATCTTCGCCGCCGCCGCCAGACAACGAGGCTCTCAAGCGGATCCAGGCCCTCGAGGAGGAGCTCGAGAGGGAGCGGATCGAGAAGGAGGAGGCCGCGAAAGCGTTCGAGTCAGTCTTATCTTCGCCGCCGCCGCCAGACAACGAGGCTCTCAAGCGGATCCAGGCCCTCGAGGAGCAGCTCGAGCGAGAACGAATGGAGGCTGCCGCAGCTTTGGAAATAAGCCGCAAAAGTGCTCCTCCGCTCGCTGATCTTGAAGCCCACGAAAAGATTAAGTTTCTTGAGCAACAGCTCGAGCTAGAGAAGCAGAAACCCCAGCCCGAACCAACAGCATCCGAGCCCACCGAAAACAAAGCACAGCTGTCAATCTTATGTTATTTGGTCGCTTCCTACTCGCGTCGAGCCCAAGTGCGCTGGGCGTTTCAAATGCTGAAGCGGCCCGACTCCCCATCTTCGGAGGTCTCCTCGCTTCAGCACTCCAACAAACCAACCCCAAGCCACTCTCCCAACCCCTCCTCCCCTCCATCCCCCATCCAAACCCCTCACCCGTCTTCCACTTCCCTCGTCTCCCTGAATAGCTCGTTCAACGAACTGGTCACGAACAGCGCATCAGGTTTCTCCCTGCCAGCGATGCTCCAGTTGGATCAGAAGGGCCCGACTCCTCTTAAACCGAAAGCCCGGTATTCCATGTCCCCCACGTCTCCCAGTACGAACTTCGACACCCTAAAGGACTACTATGAAAGCGCATCTCCCAGCGTCTTCGCGACATTCAGTAGCGAGCTGGCCAAATACACAGTTAGGGTGTGCGGCAAGGACGGAGGAAAGGGGGATCTTTTCGCCTTGTCCAAGACGAGCGACGAAGATTACGCCACATCTTTCGATCCAAGAGACCCGACTACAATTCAAATTCACGCCAACGTTTTTGCCGATGGATCCTTCTTCGTGCTGGCCCTTTCCACTTTAATTGACGGGGATGGCAAGCGCTACGAGCTCCCGACCGAGAGTTGCGTGCTCTACATCGACGAGGACGGCAACGAGAAGGAGTACGGCGTGAATGAGTTGGCGGAGGAGTGCCTGTCTACTCGCGCTAGCTATTGCACTTCGTTGATCGCAGCCGCCACGGCAATCCAAGCAGCCACGCCGCGCAAGCTCATCAAAGCCTTGGCAAACAATAAGAACAAGGATAGGGCAACTGTCGAGCGTGTCATTGAGGAGGTAGTGGGCGAGAGTGGCAGTTTTGAGGCGGGGTTGGATGAGGACGATGACGAGGAGGATGGTAATGAGAGGGGGGAGGAGCAGGAGGTGCAGGAGCAGGAGCAGGAGGAAGAAGAAGAGAAGGAGGAGGTCATCGCGAACGAAGACTCCCGACATAGGTTTGAATCTGGAGCTCCATTCGGGAATGGTACAGAGGGCGGGGAGACTGAGGAGGAAGAGGAGGAGGAAGAGTATGCTGAAGAATCCGAATCCGAAGAAGAAGGAGAAGAAGAAGGAGAAGAAGAGCTACCATCCATCATTGTTGAGGAATCGGAGGCGATTTCTTCGCAGAGCCCGCTTCGCGTTATTGAAGACGATGTAGAAGAGGACGAGGATAATTTTGTCCAGGAGGAGCATCTTCACCAAGTTCACCAATTCGAGGAGGAGGGAGAAGAGGAGGAGGAGGAGGAGGAGGAGGAGGAGGAGGAGGAGGAGGATCAGCAGGTGGAAATAGAGATTGTGGAGGAGAAGTCTAATGACTCGTTTGATGACGATGACAGCGGCGAGGACAACGACGACAACAATGATGAAGGCGAAGAAGAAGAATCCGAAGAACATCTGCCCGAGGCTACCGAGACCGAAACTGAGACCACCCAAACTGCGGTAGCGCCGCCGGTTTCCGTCCCTCTACCAGAAGGCATGCCGCCCCTCCCTGAGGGCTGGGTTGCCCTACAAACCGCCGACGGGCAATACTACTTCTGCTGCGAAGCGACGGGCGAGTCGACGTGGCAACACCCCGGAATGGAGGCTTTGGCTCCCGTCCCTCCTCAGGACATCTGGTGCATGTTCGTGGACGACTCGGGTAAAAAATATTACTACAACCCGGCGAGGAATCTCAACCAGTGGGAGCTGCCCCAAGACGTGACTCAATACGTTGATACCACCGATGGGGATAAGTTGAAGGAAGTCGAGAAAGTGATCGTTGAGCAGCATCCGGACAACTTGGTAGGGGTGGACAACGACGGGGTGAACACTTCGGTGAATCTGGGGGACAAATCCCCCCCGAGGCTGATGAGCGAGCTGAGCAACAGCCCCACGTCGTCTCAGCAGCCCCACCTCGCTCCTCATCCTTCGACCTCTCCCAAGGGCACCCACGAGTACGGAACAGGAGATCTCAAAGACGTCAATTTGGTCAAGGAAATCCAGCCAACCCACAGCTTCAAGGTCGAGACTGAACAGCTCACCCCCCCGCCCCCCCTCAAGGGAGGTGGAGGCCTGGGCTTCACAGGTTTCGTTCGAAGGGTGCTGACGACCTCGACGGTATCGGCGGCGATTACCGTGGGAGCGGCTGTTTATGCCGCCGACCCAGATGCAATCATGGCGCTCAAGAACGAGTACGATGTATACCACCAAGCCTATTAATAAGAAAGAGGTAGCTACAAAAATTAAACAATGTATGTACCATTTTTGAAAATGAAAAAGGCTTTATTTGTTTGATATCATCATGCCTTAGGCCAAGACTTGAACCGGAAATAGTGATTGCAGTAGCCGTTCGGATTGCTCGCCAAATAGTCCTGGTGCTCCTGCATCGCCTTGTAATACACTGTCGCGTCCCCTATCTTCGTCTTGACCGTCTCGCTCTCGAACGAGTTCAGAGTCCCTCTCGAAATGTGATCCTGCAGCTCTTTGGTAACGCGGCTGGCAACTTTCGACTGCTCCTGATCGTACGTGAATATATAAGAGGAGTACTGGGATCCCATGTCGTTGCCCTGGCGGTTTTTCGTCGTCGGATCATGGAACATGTAGAAGAAACGTATCAGCTCCTCGTAGTGGGCCTGGGGGTCGGTCAGCTCGAGGTCGAGGACCTCTACGTGGCCGGTAGAGCCGCTGCACACCTGCCGGTAGGAAGGGTTCTTCATCGCGTCGGGGTCGGGGGACATGAACCCCACGCTGGCGTTCTTTACCGAGCCAGGGAAGCGCTTCTGAAAATCCTTCACGATGAACTTGTCAGTCCCCCAGTAACAGCCGGCGCCGAGGGTCACCCTGGACGCGAGGGGCACGGGGTGAGGGACGCAGGGGGGAGCTGGGTTGGGGATGGGAATCTCGGCAGATGGCGCTTGGCCCTGCGTGAGAAGAAAGGGTAAGAGTCAGATCAGACCGGCACGATTCTGATGTAAAATTTTCTCTAAGCCACTATTATAAAATAATTTATTTCCCATGCGTTCAACGTTATATTGAACGATATCACAGAGTGTCAAATCGACTTACCATGATGTCTGAAGGCTTGCTTTTCGTTTTTTTACTTTCAAGGCTACTTTCAAGGAATTTGGGTCCAATTCACTCTTTTCCACCGCCATTCGTTCCACAGCTTCAATTGTCCATTTACAATATACATCGTCTGATACTGCACAACACAATCTACCGAACATATCCACTTGCCCTGTAACGGCCTCATAACTTTTTTTTGATCTTGTCCTCGATCCACCAAGAAAACCATTTCGCACTCCAGCTCTCCTCCAGCCCTAACATTCCAACCCTAACCCTCCAACCCTAGCTAGCTAGCTCAACCAACCAACATGTCTAGCCTCCGCAACGCCATCAAGCGCGTCACCCACAAGGAGCGTGCTCAGCCCACTAACAGGAAGCACTTGGGCCTCCTCGAGAAGCACAAGGATTACAAGCAGCGCTCCGACAACTTCCACAAGAAGGAGAAGCGGCTCAAGGCTCTCAATGAGAGGGCCCAGAACCGCAACCCTGACGAGTTCTACATGGCGATGAACAGCAGCCAGGTGGACGCTAGGACCGGGCAGCACAAGAAGACGGACAAGGCTCTCCTCTGCGAGGGCATGTCCGAGCTTGGCGCCGACGCCATCAAGATTATGAAGACTCAGGACTTGAAGTACCTGAGGGCGGTCGTGTCTAGGGACAAGAAGAAGGAGGAGAGGCTGCGCTCCTCCCTCCACTTCGACCACACGCAGGAGTACGGGGAGGAGGTGCAGAGGAAGAACAAGAAGACCCTCTTCGTTGATGGGACGGAGAAGGATGCCAAGAAACTTTTGAAGGAGAACGGCGGCGTTCTGTGGGACGAGGACGACGACGCGTCCGTCTCCTCCGCCGCTTCTGTTTCCTCCGCCACCCACCCCCAGCACCAAAGCGACCAGAACGACCAAGATCCCTCCGATGACGAGTACGACCTTGACGTCTCGACCCTCCTTGCCGCCTCCGCTAAGCCCCAAACCGAAGCCCAGCTCAAGAAGCAGAATCGTCGCCTGACGAAAATAAAGAAGCGCATCGAGAAGAACCGACTGAAATCTTACGCCGAGCTCCGCAACCGCGAGGAGCGCAGGCAGAAGGTGGAGGTGGCCCTGGCGTACATGGAGACGGAGAAGAATATGAACAGCAAGGGGGCCAAGAGAAAGGTCGCGGAGGGGGACACTTCCAAACCCCCGACCTACAAGTGGAGAAGGAAGCGCGCGAAATAAATCTAATAATAATGTTCAATCCTTTTTAATTCAAATTCTAGGAGGGAATCACAGGAGGGCTTGCTTCTCTTCCTCAGTCTTTACCTCCTCAACCACCTGTTCTTGTTCTTGTTCTTGTTCTTGCACCAGCCCCTGCACCTCTTGCACCTGCTCCTCCACCATTCCGCCTCCGCCGTCGTGCAGCGACTGAGCCCTCTGCTTCTCCATCTCCTCCTCGTGCTCCTCCAATTCCTCCAGCCTCTTCTCAGTCTTCTCGACTTCCTCCTTCGTCACCTTGAGCTTTCCCTTCGCCGCCATCCCGAACGCGTTCGCCACCGACATCTTCTTGAATGCGTTCTTTATCGGCTGCAGCTTGTCGACGTCGTAAGTGAACTTCCACTGCATCACCGTAAGGTCGGCGCTTCCGCACGAGATGACGTGGCCGTCTCCGCACACGAAGCAGACGTTGTTGACGAAACTGCTGTGGCCCCTGTAGGCCCTGAAGGCGGCATCTTCCGTCACGCAGGGGAAGTTGAATAGCTTCACTTCGCCGAAGTCGTCGCAGGTGACTACTATGTCGCCGTGCTCGTTGACGTGGAGGGCGTTGACGTCGGTGCCGTCACTGAAGTCGGGCCAGATGCCCATCACGGGGAAGCCCATGATGTTGGTCATCCTTCCCCAGGTCTTGGGGTCGTTGGGGTCGTTGGGCATGTCGGCCTTCGCCCTCAGCTGCCTCCTGTTGTTGACGTCCCAGTACAGAATCTCAGAGGCGGCGCAGTTGCTCGCGATCATCCTGCTGTCGGCGCTCCAGTCTATATGAGTGATGAAACTCGTGTGGCCCTTGAACCTGTGCTTGAACGTGAAGCCCTTCTCGACGTTGAAAAGGTCGATGTAGTTGTCGTGGCTGCCGGCGGCCAGCCACTTGCCGTTGGGGCTGAACTTTATGGCGTCGATGTCCTCGGTCAAGGTGTGGTGCTCTACCCTCTCCTTAAGCGTATCAGAGAAGTACACGCCCGTGTACCCGTCGCAGTACCCGATGCCGATCCATTTTTCGTCAGGGCTCCAGCAGACGTTCCTAGCCGGGTGGGGCAGCTCAGCAGTTTTCAAGATGATCCTCTTCTCAGCGTCCCAGATGTTCAAAATTGCGTCCTCTCCGACAGTCGCGAAGACACCCTTCTTGAACGGGTGAGGCCCCAGCCCACTGACCTCTCCGTAGTGACTGGCCATCATGCTCTTGAACTGCGTGTCTCCGGCGCTGTCGTCCCACACGTTCAAGAGCATCCCCCTCTCGTTTCCGATGACGACCTGCTCGTACTCTCCAGGCAGCAGTCCCTTGTCATTTCCCTCCTTGATGACCTTCTTATTATCCAAGACGATTATGTTCACGATGCTCTTGTTGGCGGGGACAGTTTTCTCCTTCTTGCCCTCGGGCCCCTTCGGAGCCCCAGGAATGGCCTTCTCCTTCTTCTTCTTGGGCTTTTCGGCCGCCTCGGCTCCCCCGCACTTGCTCGCGAGCTCAGCCCTCGACAAAGCCATGTGGTGAGTGTCCAAGAGCTTGCCCTCGGGGTAACTCCAAACCTTCAACTTTCCGTCGCTTCCTCCCGTGTACAGCTTGTTGCCTTCGGGGGTTGGGGCGAGGCAGGTGACCCTCGTGGGGTTCTTTCCAATGGGGCCGTACGCCTTGATGGTGGCCGTGATGGCGGTGCCAGTCCAAATCAAAACGTCGCCGATGTCAGTTCCAGTCAAGAGGCAGGATCCGTCCATGGCCCACGCGGCGCAGGGGAGCTCCCTCACTTCGCGGGGAGACATACCCTTCCTGTCAGAGAGCATCTGCACGCCGCTCTCCGGGTTGTCCGCGCCCTCCTTGTCGGGCTCGAAGTCGAAGAACCTCAGGAGCTTCCCCTTGGCAATACCAACGAAGGTGACTGAGGAACTTCCAGGCTTCCATTCCAAGAATGTGAGCATCGGGGGCACTCCAGGGGTGAACTGGTTCTCGCAGATCATGGCCGGGCAGGGCTCTCCTGTGGCCTCGTCGACCGCCTTCATGTCGTAGATTGCCATGCTCTGGTTGTTGTCTCCTCCAATTCCGACCAAGTACCGCTCATTGGGAGAAATTGCGAGCGCCTCAACCATCCTCTCGAAGTATCCATCGCCGATGCGGTACATTGTCTCGCATGTGTCAACGTCCCACACCAGGGCGTAACACGGCTTGCCCATCTGGCCAGTGGCGGCGATCTTACCGGCGTAGTGAACAGTTAAACAGGTGATATCGTCACAGTGGTTGTTGTAAAACCGCTGCGCGCCGCTCTCGACGTCCTGCACCACAGCCACGGCAGCGGCGGTGAAGATGACCTTGCCATCGTGAGATTCGTACAAATTCGGGCAAATAGTCTTTCCGAGGCAGCCGTAGACCCTCTCCAACTCTAGCTGTGATTTTGGTACCTCGGTACCCCTCTTGATATCATTGACGTCCCAGTCCATGGGCGGCGATACGGTGGTGTCGCAGTAGCCGTAGTTCACCTTGGCCGGGATTTCGTCCTCGCTGATCATCTGCTCGAAGCCGGCACTCCTAATCCTCATGAAGCCTTCCCTCGGCTTACCCCAGCAGTTCTGATTGAATTCGAAACCGAAGACGTTCCTCTCAACGTAAGGCGCCACGTACACCATCTCGCTGAAGAGGGCAGTATCTCCGGCGTCGCAGATTTGCCACAGGTGCATAACCTCAGTCTCGGTGATGGGGAACCTGTGTGGGTTCTCTCCCCAAAAGGCCCTAAGGAAGTTGCTCCAGCTCTTGCCGTCCAGGTGGGGCGAGTTGTGCGCGCCGTGCGCGTAGGCCATGGTGGCGAGGGCCTTCCTCGCCAAAATCGCCTCCAAGTCCTTGGTGTGCATGTTGCACCTCTGCTTGAAGCTCACGTACTTCACCTGGCGCTCGGCATTGTTCTCCAAGATTTGCTTCAGAGCGACGAAAAGCTTCGAGATCTTCTTCTTGAAGTTGTGCTCCTTCTCGTCCTCGGGCTCCTTGGGCGGGGGAATGGGATCGCCCATGAGGGCCTGGATTTCAGGCGGGGGCGCGTCGGCTCCTCTGCAGTGACTCGCGATTCCCTGCACTTCCCGGTACGACGGATCTTCCTTCTTGAGCGCTCCAGACCTCATCATGTTCTGCGAGCAAGCACAAAGAGCGTGGTGGTGATATGCGGGTTAGCGAATCCACGAACAGCGTCAGCGAAGAAGATTCTTGGATTTATACGTACATAGCGCCAAATAGGATTGTTGTACTTGGAGCCACCTATTTTCCTGAGCTCCTCGTCGCTTACCTTGCGCTCATTGGTCCCCATGAGGACAGCCCAGTCAAGAGGCTTGCCGCTCTCGACGGTGAAGTCTGGCGTGACCTTGTTTGCGCTGATCTTGCGTTCGTAGTCCTTCGACTTGCGGACGATGATGTCGTCGGGGTCTGTGCCGGCGACGCGCTGGCGATCCACCCTCTGAACGGTGCTAGGGTCCTTGGGCCGCGCTCCAAAGGTGCGGTGCATCTGCGACAAGCGAAGAGACAGCCGAGTTAGTATAGAAGTTAAACATGTTTGTTTTCGTTGAACGTGACTTGGTTCTCACCTCCTTCTTTTCGCTGAAGCCTCCCTCGTAGTCCTCATCCTCGGAATCGATCTCTCCGTTCTCCCAAGCCTTCTTCTCGGCCTCCCTCTTGGCCATCCTAAGCTGCGTGGCCCTGGTGTGGGCGATGGGCTGCTTCAGGGGCGGCGGGGGACTGTACTTGGACGGAGAGAAGGAGCGCTTCGGCGACCTCCTCGGGGAGCCCTTCCTCGGAGATTTCGTGGGGGAAGGCGGCGCCCTCCTCGAAAGCCTCTCATAGAAGGGTTCGGTTCCGTCGAGAGGCTCGGGCTCGACGGGCTCGGGAATCTTCGGTGAAGCGGCCGTAGCGCCACCGCTGCCCCTCTTCTTCTTGGGGGTCGTGCTCCTCTTGGGCGCAGGACGGGGAGGAGGGGGGTCCTCCAGAACTTGAGCCACCTTCTTGAGCTCCCTATTGGCCTTGTCGCTACTCTTCTTTAGGTCCATCACTTCCTTCTGCTTCTCCTTGAGCGTCTGCAGCGCCTCGTTGAGCTCCTTCTGCCTCTTCTTCTCAATGTTGGCGAGGGCGGAGAGGCCCTTCTCGACGCTCTTCCGTATGTCGCCAACGCCGAAGTCGTCAGCGTCGTAATCATCGTCGTTGTCCATGCTGGTGCGGACCCTGGGAGGTCTCTTGTCCTCCTTCTGCTTCTTCTTCTGAAGGTCCTCCTTGACCCTTTTCAGCTTGGCATTCTCGGCCTCGAGCTGGGCCAGGCGCCGTTCGAGCGCGATCACGTTAGGGTTCGACTGCTGAGGCATCTGAGGGGCGTAGGCGGATGGGTGCGGGCCAGGAGGAGGTCCTCCCTGGCTATATCTACGAGCCTGTGGTGGTTGGGGGAGGGGGGGGCAGAAGTGGGCAATTCAATTAGATGACGGGGGCACAGGCAGGATCAGGACGAAGAGGGGACCGCTCACCTGATCTTGGTACTGCTTGTCAGCGCCTGGGGCTCCGGGCGGGGGCGGAGGCCTCCGTCTCGGCTGCGAACCGGTCGAACTGGCCACGGACCTCTGGTCGAAGTCAAGGCTCTGGCTCGTTCGTCTTGCTGCAGCCCAGATGCTGCTATTGACAGGTGCACCGCCGTCAAGGCTGCGGGAATGGCGTCGAATTGGGACAGCCGGGTTAGCAATCGAGCCTCGTCTCACTTGCAGGGGGGACCAAGGCCGGGTAGGTGCCACAGTTTCAAAAATAAGGGGGACTCACCTCCTCCTGACCTCCTCCATGTTGTTCACGTCAGGGTAGGCATAGCCCGCCTTTCCAGGCGGAGGACCCAGCGGCGGCCCGCCAATCTGTCCGGCGATAGACGAGCTGGAGTACAGGCGGTCGTATTCGGTCGTTCGCGTGTCCATGTGCTTTTGATAGCTCTCATACTCCTGCTGGGAGAGCGGCTTGCTAGGCATGGTTATATTATTGTACGGGCGCCGGAGTGTGATGGGGAAGGCGGACTGTGTGTCTGCAGGGATAGGATTGCTCAACAGAAAGGTCTAAAATAGCCTGCGCGGACGGAGAAAGAAGGGAGGGTGATTTTGAAAAATTTCTGTTTGCTTTTGCCCTTTGCTTTTTTTAAAGCAAGTTTCAGGGTGAGGAAATTTTATCGATCGCTCAGTCGAGCCGTCTTTGCCCAGAACGTTTTGTTGTTGCACTACTATACATTCAGAGTAGAATTACTGCAGCGCGCGGAAGGATAAGTGAAATACAGCGAGTCCTCGCAGCTTTACTTTCGAGGAGACTCAAGTCTGCCTCATGTCTCAAAATGCTATTAGACCGGCTCGCATACCATACCCACTAACAATACCGACACACAAGCCTGTATACCCGCCCCCTCATCACAGCAGCAGCCATGTCTTCGCAGCAGAAGAAGCCAATTGTACGTTTCAAAATTGAATAATGTTGACTTCCGCCTTCGCGCACTGACGCTCCCACACCCTCCCTTCCCCCCTCTCCCTCGCAGGAGTTCATGGGCTTCGACTCGGTCACTGTCTCCCTGATGTCCTTTAATTTCGTGTCGGCCGTTGGCATCGTCTTCGCTAACAAATTCGTCTTCCACACCTACGGGTACAACTTTGCGTGCTTCGTGACTTCCCTCCACTTTGTGACGACCACCGTCGGAGGGAGGGTGTGCCTGGCCCTGGGCATGTACAAGGTGAAAGAGCTGAACCCGATGGATGTGCTGCCGATAACCGTTTCGTTCTGCTGCTTCGTGGTTTTCAACAACTTGAGCTTGCAGCACAACAGTGTCGGATTTTACCAGTTGATGAAGGTCCTCACTACTCCCGTCGTCGTGGTCCTTCAGAAGATCCTGTACAACATCGACGTCGAGCACAATCTCCAGATTTGTCTCGGAGTGATATGTTGCGGCGTTGCCATCGCGACCGTGAGCGACATGAGGTAAGAAGCTTTCTGGCAGAACGTCCATCTTCTATCAATACTAACTCTGTTTGTGTTTGTCGCAGCGTCAACTTCGCCGGCACTTTCTGGGCCATCATGGGTCTCGTGAGCACCGCCTTCTACCAGCTGCAGGTCTCTCAGAGGCAGAAGAACTTGAAGGTCAACGCCCTCCAGCTCCTCCACTACCAGGCGCCCCAGGCCGCCGCCGTTGTCATGGTCATGACCCCGTTTTTGGACAAGGTCACCGGCCCCGACGGCATCCTCGCGTACGAGATGACCTCCGGAGCTTTCATGGCGATTGCCGTAGCTTGCGTGCTTGCCTTCTGCGTCAACTTGTCCACTTTCCTCGTTATAGGCCACACGAACCCGGTCAGCTACCAGGTCCTAGGCCACTTCAAGCTCGTTCTGATCCTCATCGCCGGAGTGGTCATGTTCGGAGAGGACTCGAACGTGATTAGATTGACCGGCATGGTCATGGCTTTCTGCGGTATTCTCGGGTACAGTGAGATCAAGAGAAAGATTAACGTTGGGAACCAGGCGCCGTCCAGGCAGCAGGATAGGGGAGAGGATGGTGTTCCGTTGGTGTCCGTGAGCGGAACCCCAAAGAGCGACAGATAGAATAAAATGATATTTATATTTTATCAGCAATAAGTTTACCCGTTAATATATTCAGTGAATTCAACTGCTTGCTCCACCCCTCCTTCCCCCTCTCCTTCTCCCTCCACACTCTTAAACAACGCAGGCGCACTTTGGCTCGCACTCATGCTCCTTGGAGCGTCGAATCCATCATTGTTCAACGGTTTCAGTGCAACAGTGCTGGCGCTCTTCCTGACCTTCATCGCCTTCTTCACTCTCTTGAGCCTCTCCTCCAAAGAGGCTAAATCTCTACCCACGCCTCCCTTGAGCTCACAGTGCTCTGAAGTTCCCCACTCCAACATTTCGTAATCGTTCTTGACCCTCTCAACGGTCTTAAGCAAGTGCCTCTCCAGCATCTCTTGGTATGACTCCGAGCACGAGTGGATGGGGCTCTCACCAAATATTTTGCCTATCTCTCCCGGCTTGAAGCCGGGCAAAACCTTCTCACGCCAGGCTGCCTGGCCCTCCTTTGTGCGAGGAAGATCGCGCCAGGGGGAGTAGATACTGCCCGAGGCGTCAGCCTCGATGGGAAGAGAGAGCTTCCTCGCAAGTTCAGAGGAGAGGTGGGTGGAGGAGCACCAATTGTTGGGGTGGGATGTTGGCTTGCTCATCATGAGCCGGTGCCACTGCGCCTCCTTCTCCTTCTGCCGCTTCTTCGTTAGTCTCCTGGTCTTCGACAGGCCGTTTTTCTGCCTCCTAGTGGTCTCCATAACGAACATAATATCGTCGACGCCGCTGGCGAACTCTTCCCTCTGAGACTCATCGAAGAAATTGAAGGACTCGAGAGGAGGGAGCTTACTAGTCTTCGATGCCTCTTCATTCACCTTGCGGACTGTGTCAAGCATACGGAGCTCTTTCTT
The DNA here is from genome assembly GCA_030267945.1 of Triparma strigata. Taxonomy (NCBI): domain Eukaryota; class Bolidophyceae; order Parmales; family Triparmaceae; genus Triparma; species Triparma strigata. The sequence continues at coordinate 51,763 of BRXY01000296.1, read as the reverse complement.
GGAGTATTTTGAGGTTTCGGGGTGCAAGGGCGGAGGTAATGAGGAAGCCATATTTCGACGGGGCAGTTGTGGAGCAACAGATCAGTTGGATGATTCAGTATTAATTCTCGCGGGGACGAAATTAAAAAATGGACTTCTGATATTTTATTTGTTACAAGTGCGCGTGTGAATGGGCGACAGCGTTGCAGGTTGTAAAATTTTGGGTCAAAACAGGATGCTTTTGCGCTTCCATGCCTTCCATGCGCCAGGAATTTGTACCCTCTTCAGTATCACCACAGGCCACAGCTCGCTCTAAAAGCAATTCTTTTCTCTGCAACTGCATTCTATTTTACCCCCTTCACCTCAGCCCCCCCTCTCTCCCCCAAAGCGCCAGTAGATAACTTTCCCACCTGTTGCTGAAATTGAAAAACCACTCCACGCCTTTGCTAAAGACCACGCGAATGGTTTCCGAAACGAAAGAAAGCGACGACAGCGACCACTACTCCTCCGATGACTACTCAGACGACTTCGAAGGGTCTCCTTCGAAGTCCTCTCCCACCAAGGACTCTCCCTCTCACTCCCCCAAACCTGGTGCCGAGGAGAAGGAGGAGCAGAAGGAGGACCGAACAAGACACGAGGAAACAAAAGAGGAGTCGCTGCCAGCCAGCGGCGATTGGAAGGAAATTCCTTTCGAGTCCATTGAAATACTAGAGCAAATAGGTGGAGGAGGAGTGGGTTTGGTCCATCGTGGCTACTACCAGGATCGCGAAGTAGCGGTGAAGACGTTGTTTGACCCTAAGGTTGACGAGGCGCTCAAGGCGGAGTTCATGAATGAACTCATCCAGACCTCCCGCTGCGCGCACCCCAACGTTGTTTCGGTAATAGGCGCCTGCAACCAGCCCCCGAACCTCTGCTTCGTGATGGAGATCTGTGACTGCTCTCTCTTTGATCTCCTTCATACGTCACACACCAATTCGTTCAGTCCGAGGCAACGCCTGGACATGTGTACTCAAATAGCTAGGGGGATGGAGTACCTTCACTACGGCTTGAAGCCTCCGCTCGTCCACAGGGACATAAAGAGTCATAATGTATTGGTGAAGGACGGGGGGTCAACACTGAAAATATGTGATTTTGGATTAGTAGGGACGTCTACAGTGACTGCTGGAACGCCAAATTATATGGCCCCGGAACTGTTCCAGAGCCAACCCTTTAGTAAGGCCGTAGATGTGTACGCTTTCAGTATTATGTGCGCTGAAATCTTCACGCAACAGCTGCCTTTCAGGGGTTATGATGTCGAGGATATTAGAAAGGTCGTCGTTGAGGGGGAGAGGCCGGAGCTACCCTCAATAGACGTTCCCGAGAGGGTCAGAGACATCATAGTTAGAGGTTGGAGTGGAAAACCAAAGGACAGGCCCGAATTTCACGAAATAACGGAATGCCTTACCCAGGCCCTTGAAGAGACACCGGAGGTGTCTGCTCTTGAGGAGATGGACATGCTAATGAGCGGAGGGGGCGGAGATGCGCTGGACGGATTGATGTGAAACAATAAAATTAAATTCTGAAGTTCTTTTCTTTTTGGCTAAAAAGCGTGACAAGATTTCTATCTCGGTCCGTCAAATATAAATCTAAACTCTATTTCCCCACTCCACTCCACACCCTTCCCTTTCCCCCCCGCACCCTTCCCTTTCCCCCCCGCCCCCCCCCACCCCCCCAACCCCCAAACCCCCAAACCCCAAACCCCAAACCCCCCAACCCACCTACACCAACCCAGGACTGAAATCCACGTTGTGCACCCCCTCGTGATCCTCCCGCATATCATCGTCATCAGACTCCCCCTCCTGCAAAAGCTCCACCTTATGAAAGCTCTCACTCTTGTCGTCCTCCACCTCCGTGTCGATGTCAATCTGCTTATCCGTGAACTTCGTAGGCACCCTTTTCATAGACAAGGAAGAGGTAGAATCGGGAACGTGGATTTGGTTTAAGCGGATCTTCTCCCAGCGTCTGTAGAAGGCTTCGACGGTGAAAGCGATCGTCCAGAGGAAACAGAGGGCGTAGAATAATACCAGGTCGCCGGTTCCGACCTTTCCAGCGCTACGGGTACCGAACAACCACAAGGTCAACATACTCGTCGTCACCAAATTGAACAACTGGTAGAGCTCCATCGCCCCGATGTCTAGCCGCGCCATGCACGACACCGCTATCCCCCCCGTCTGCTTTAGCAGCAGCGGCCCTATGGCCGTGCTGTACAAAAATACCATTATGCTCTGCACGCATATGCTCTTCACTCCGTACGTGAGGTTGCTGCATTCCTTGTTGTACAGGAATTTACTCTTGTCCTCGTCCACCTCCCCTTCTATGTTCGAGACCCTCCATATGCAAGCTACGCTCTCGCCGGTCATGTAGATGATGGGTATGAAGGCTGAGGCTACGCCGGTGCTGAGGCCGGTGTCGACGACCATGCCGACTTTGAAGTCGTGGGACATGAACTTCTGCATGCTCAGCTTGCCCTTGTAAATTATGTAAAATATCAGGTAGACGAAAAGTAAGTACCAGATACGCGACAAGTACCCGGGTTCCAGGGTGTACATATTGAAGAAGGTTCGGTCGTACGCCTCAGTGAGAAGCATTTCTCCGATAAAGGCTGGCAAGAATGTGACCCAGACCAAGGCGTCCCACTTGAAGCTACTTTTCTTGAGGCTCGTGAAGCAGAAGGCGACAGCCATCTGCAGCGACATGTACTTCGTGATATCGTACAAGTAGAATCGGAACCACTTAGTTTGGGGGGTTGGGGCTAACGGAGCGCAGAGCAGGTATAGGAACGGGTGCAGGAAGAATACGTACATGAGGAAGCGGAACATGGGGGCGATCTCGGGCCCGTCCCCCTCATCACCTCCCTCTTTTAAGTTGCTGCTGAAGATCAGGCGTTTGGTTTTCTGGTCGAGCCAGCCCATTATGTTGACGACCAGGTCCGTGGAGGGGCGTAAGCTGCTTGTACTCTTTGTACTCGCCAGTGAGGCTGCACCACTACCTCCAAACGATGATCTTATGGCCTCCTTTTTTCTCTTCCTTTCGAGTTTCTCCTTCATATCTTCCGGGACTCCGAACGGATTCTCGTAGGGGTCTGCTTCTAATGCGTCGATCTTTCTTAGCTTGGCGTCCATCTCCAGTACCTTGGCCATTTTTCCCTTCTTGTCTGCGTAATTTATCGCCTTCGCCCAGTGCGTCGTGCTGGTCCTCTTCCCAGCCGCTGAGAATGTTCTCGACATTCTCAGTGACTTTCCTTTGCCATCCACAGCCATGGTTATCTCGCTGTGCTTGTCGAGGAAAGCCTTCATTGGCTTTTGTGAAGCTCCTCTCGTCGACTTGCCGCCACTGTTCAACAACCCTTTCCGTGATTTCAATTTCATCGACTTGCCCAGTCCTGATGCTTTGCTTAGCCCTCCGATATGTTCCAAGACGTTGGTGGCCACGCTTTCAGTGCTCATGTGCTGTCGCCGCAGGTGCATTCCCTGGGCGATAAAGCACAATATCCAACAGCAGATGACGAACATGAACATGAGGTTGATGATGTTGAGCAGCGAGTCGTCGTGGTCTGATCGCAGGCCGAAGATGAAGAAAGAGACCACCGTGGCCGCCGTCATGGCAAAGATCTGTACAATGAGGTGAAATTCCATGGTCTCCGGCCTCAAGGAAGCGACATCGTCGTAAGTTAAGTCCCCGAAAGTGAATCCGAAGAAAACCCAGTACATGAGACTGAAGCAAAGGTGCATCATGACGACATTGTTAGGGGTTCCGACCCCGTCGCACTGACTGAGAGGGCACAAGTCCACAAGGTTCCAATTCTGGGTACCTGTCTCTCTGTCTGGCAAAGTTCCATTCCAATTAGCCTCGTCGTACCCGCCGTCGTACCCGCCCCAGAACTGGCTATACTTGCCCTGTAACTTCCCTTTGGTCCAATCATAGAACTTTTTAGGGTTGTGGGTCGTCGTCACGTCCCACCCGCACTCTTCCCACATGGGGTCAGCGGCAATGACGTCGGTCGTTTCAATGGTCCAGGTGCTGTTCCATAACTCCAAGTTGCTCTGCGCTTCTTCGTACGGCTTGAGTAAAGACTCTAATAATAAGGGCTGGTCGGAGTATACGCCGGTTACATTGCTCTTGATGGTTTCGAATGTGTGCCACTTGGCCCAATCGCAAAAGGCCTGCAGCGGGCCGGGGCGCGATTCGTGGCAGTCAACAACAGAGCGGCCATCCGCTTTCGGGTCTAGGTTTGAATAGTTCATCACGCATCCTATGGCTTCGGCGTATAGGAAAACCATTGGGCCGATTGCCGTGGCGCCTCTTTGGAAAATTGACAACATGTGCTTCTTCAACACGACGTCGCTTTGCAAACTGAGGTACTTTCGGCTTCTAGATATCACCTTGAAGAAAAGTGATATTACCAGCGCAAGAAACATCTGTCCAGTTGTTCGTTTGAAGTTATTGAGGAGGAGAATCTCGGAGAAGTACTTTAACACGAGGCAAATGGGAACTAAGAAGTAAATGTAAGTATTCGCCTTCGTGGTATTTCGAGGCGAACTGTAGAAGATCATGCAGACGAGGAAGAACAGGAGCGGTATCGTGTACTCCGTGTATCTCTGGAACTTTTCCACGTGCAATTCGTCCTCATCGGTGACGACCAAAACAGCAAACCGAACGTAAGTAAAAAATACGATCCCGGTCATTACATACATCAGCATGACGTACGCCGGAGCGAACTCGAAGTCGCTATCCGTGTGTAGGTGGAAGGTAGTGAAGAGACCTCCGAACCTTTCCTTGAAGTTGTTGTTAAAGAAGCTGCTCAATATGACCATGGCGCAAGTAACTGTGCAGAAAGCTTCGAGCCCTGCTCGAAATTGTCTGACGTAGAGATTCTGCAAAGTAACCTCCGAGGGTTCCATATTTTTTCTTTCCTTTTTGTAGACGTTGTACGCCACCGAGCTAGAATCGAGGGAGTGGATCTCGAGGATCTCGTTTGACGAGGCGAACAAGAAGAGGCCTACCATGGCCGCGAGGGAGAACATTACGAGACCAAATTGTTCCTTGAATTTCAACTTGAAGCGCATGAGATTCCTGAGGTCGAAACTTTCTTCCACCTCTTCAATTGCTGAATCGGTAGGCTTGATGACCTCTTTGCTCGATCCGTTCCCTGTCGTGGCGTTCCCTGCTGGAAGTAGAGACGCCAGCTTCGATCCTGACTTGCCATTACTACTTTTCCTTTTGCTACGGAAGGGAAGGACCAAGTTCGCCACGAAGAAGAAGGTGACGAAGATTTGCGCGAAGGCAGAATTACTCGCGACAATGTCCCAGCACTCTATATCGTCAATTTTTCTGCGCGTGATGCATCCGAGCGACTCCGCCGTGACATAAATGACGCTGATGAGGACGGAAAAGAACGAAATCGGCAGAAAGTGAGTGACCATGAGCCTCACTCCTTTCTTCCTCATTCTCTTGAGCGAACGGCGTTTGCGGATTACTAAGCGGCCTATCAGTATGACTATGATGTTCGTGGCGAACATCCTTAACAAGATGGAGTCCGCACCGCCCTTCATGCTGTGATCTCGGACGAAGACCAGGAAATATTCGCGGATGTACTCGCAATTCCATGTGCATAAGAAAACGAACATGGAAAGTACCTGCGAGGGGGATAGGGAGGGGGGGGGGGGAGGGTCAGACCCAGACACAGAAGCAGACAAGCAGATAAGTAGACTCGCCCGTTGCCATCAAAAACTCACCTCCCTATAAGGCTTCCCTTCCCGCAGAGGATCGTGGAAGGCCATGACGATTACGATCATGCAGTGCATCGGGAGCAACGTCTGACCCATTTGAGCTTGTGTCTCCCAGGTCTTACGCTCTAGGGATATGGTCTTCCAAACGGACAGCAGCGGCAAACCCAGCATTGCAAGCTGGAGGATAACCAAAATCGAGATCCAGACACGAGACCATCTATAACTTTTTCTACTTTTCGGGTCGTATGCGAAAGAGAGCTTTGTTGATTCCGTGAACGACGTGAGATCGGGACGTGCCTCACTGTCCTTGAACTGGTGCTCAAATGATCCGTCCCTAGAGTACTGTGGGGATAGTTGTGGGGGGGGGTGCTGAGATGAGGAGGCAACGCCGGACATTTCTATGCTTTCATGGTCCATGACGGCGCAGGGGGGAGGGGGGGGGGGGGGGGGGGGGGGGGG
>BRXY01000296.1:0-45550 GCA_030267945.1 Triparma strigata | reverse complement strand
GGGCAGAATATCCCAGGTGTAGGCGTGGTCAAGGTTAACAGGACGGAGGGGGGATGCAAAAGATTAGATTGGACATAACTTTCGGCATTCTCCACTCCTCTTTTTTCACAACTGGAAAAATCTTGAGAGAGAGCAATGTCGACCGAACGGGCCGAAGATGAATCCTCGCCACTATCTCAGCCTACTGCTGGCGCTATAATGTACCCGAAGGAGGAGAATCCGAACCAGGAGGTGAATGAAGGTGACCTAGAGCTGTCGGGCATGCGAACCGAAGGAGGTGAATCAGATGTCGAGGTCCAGGAAGTCCTTAAGAGCATCAAGGAAGATCAATATCACGAGGAGAGGGAAACTGAGCAGACAGAGATGGGTGACTCCCAGAAGGTTCCTGTTCACCGGCGTGTTAGCATAATGTTGAACTCAAAGGCAGAGACTGCCCTGAACCTGGACGAAGACTTGGAGAGGTGAGGCAATTTTTGTGGGTACAAGGGCGGGGGGGGCTGAGGAAGCGTTGTCCTGCGCTCAATTACGTCCAACGGCTCTCTGACATACAATCTTGTGCCCTCATACTCATTTTCAATCGTCTAAAAACAGGCTTGGCTTTGAGAATCCGGTTGACAACTACTCAACCTTTGCTGCTGGCATAGTCCAGATCACCAGGGCGCTGCACTGCATACCTTACAGGGACTTGAAAGAATGGGACGAAGATTACAGCAGAATTAATCTTCTTTTCCTGAAACTCTACCACGGGAAGTGGCACAGGAAGTGAGTGCAACTTGTCGATGGAATTTTCAACTATGTGCGTCTGCGACGAGCTGAGAAGGCTCGTTCATGGGATCCCGTCGCTCATTACCGATACTTCCTCTTTGGCCAACCCACTCACACCCCATCCCACTCGCACCCCTCCGCCTCGCCTCCGTCGCAGGATCATCTACTGGTGCCTGGCCTGGCTTGCAATCGTCCCCCTTCTTAATTTTTTAATTGACTGGGATCAAGTGAATCAAGTCGATCCCCCAACGGACGGGAAAGAAATAGTCTCGAAAGAAATAGTCTTGAAGGAATGGGCCCAGTTCGTGCCATGGTTTGATGGGTTCAGCCTCGTGTACGTATATTTTGATATATTCGTTAAAGTAATGTCGTACGGGAAGCTGGTCTGGGTGCCGTCGTGGCATCGGGAGGTCATAAGCACCTATGTAATGTTCATCTGTGCCGTTCTGACCACGATCCAAATTTTTTCTTACGGCAACAGCGTCGCATGCACGTATTCCCAATACATGGGAATGGGGATCTGGAGCTCGCTCTGGCGGTCGCCGATGGCTCGCTCCATCATCTTTCTAGCGAGGTCTAATAATCTACAGAACGATCTGCTCTCGAAAATGTACAGCCTAAGGAAGGCGGCCTCAATCTTCATCTTCTCTCAGGCCGTTTTCATTTTCGTGTGCCTCATCATGACCGTCGCTATTGGGGTCCTAGTATCACCTGACCTCAAGAGTGATTTCTTTAAGACACGCAGTAACGTCACAGTAATGTCGGCCGACGTTGTACCCGTTGAAGAACTAGTATTTGACCCTGACAACCCAAAAACCCAGTACTTGACGGACTTGTGGAAGGATGAGATGGACTCGAGCTTCGAGACTATTTTCCACACGTGGATGACCTTGTTCAGCGCTACAACTTTCGAGAATTATTTCAAAATTGGGGTCTTCCTTTGGGAAAACAATTACGATTCGCCGATACAGGACCTCATCCCGAGGGTAGTCGCAACCTTATTCATCCTCTTCTTCGGACTTTTCATGTTTTGTATGGACTGCATCGTGGTGGCCGTGTGCGTGCAAGGCTTCGCAGAGCATCGCAGTAAGATGGCTGAATCTACCATGCTGAACGAAATTAGGTCGTTAGAATCCGCTTACGACTACATCTGTTCGTCCGGTAATACGGTCAATATCTCGAAGGATATGTGGATGTGCATCCTCCTCGCGACAGGCAAGAAGTTTGGAAAGTCGGATGAAGATTACCGAATATCGAGCATTCTCATCTTCGAGATGATTGATCTTGACCAGAGCTCGACCCTAGAGAAGCAAGAATTCGTCGACGCTTGCGTCAAAGGCTTCCTCGGCAAAGTGAAAAAAAAGCCGCTCAGAGTTCAGGGCGGTGTCAAGCACAGGAGCTTCTTCTCGGACGCAACTTGGGAAAAGATGTCGATCTTCTTCGACACAGTGGGAGGGAACGCCATCTGGCTAGTCTGGAGCATAGTTCAATTCTGCTTTCTCTGGTCTTTCTCGGACGCCCTCGTCAAGTCGGTGACCGACAGTATTCAAAACGCACAGGACACTACCACGCAAAAAATCTTCAACACGACGTACAAAAATGCCACAAAACCAGAGTGGAAACCCCTTCCCAATCTAAATATCACCACTTGCAGCGCCGAATTTTTTGCCGAACAGTTCGATGAAGAGTTTAAATTAGAGTATGAAGATTCCCTTGAAAGCTACGTTTTCTGGGACACCCTCTTCCTTATCCTGGCCTTGCTGGAGGTCTTCCTTAGAGCCCTTACTTACAGGCGTCGAAGCATAATGTATCCCGCTTTCCAGAAGAAGATGCTACCAAAGATGGAGGTCGTTGACTGCACCATTGTCTTTGGCATTTTGGTCATTGTCATCTGCGATTCTATTTTCAACGCTGCGAACGAAGATTCTCAAGTACAGACCAGAGGGCTCAGGACCATGATGGCGGTTCGCGGCCTCCGCATAATGCGACTAGGCCCCGCCGCAGTTCGGTTCCGTTCTACTGACCACAACCTCCTTTACCACGGGCAGATTTCAGGGCGGAAGCTCAACAACAAGAGCTGGTTTTCCAAGCTTTTCGATTTCAAGACCCGCCTGGATATGAACTACGACGTGCATAACAACCACACGAAGTCAAGTAAAGGACCGCTCATGCGAATTGGCAACACTTTCGTCCACTGCTTCATCTTTTCTGTTCGCCAAGTACTCTTAATCTCCATCGTCCTCTACATCTTCGCCTCCTTTGGACAGGCCCTGTTTTCGTGGGTGCCCTGTACTTTGTTCGGGGACTATCCTGGCGACGATGACATGGTCAAGGACCATTTGCCGTTTAAGTGCGAAAAAAATGAAATTGACTATGGATTCCTGAATGTGAACGTAGCCTTCGAGGACTTCGCCAGGACCTTCGGGATGTTCTTGTGGTGTTTCTTCTCGAGAAATCCTCAAGAGGTCTTCAACTATATCATCCAGCTCTCAGACCTGGACAAATATGACCAAGATGACGGCAAAAGATCTGTCGGCAAGACCGTCATCTTCACGTTCTTCTATTGTTTTTATACGGTCATGATATTATTCATATACAATTTCGTAACAGCTGAGATAATGCAAATCTGCGACCTCCTTCGGTTCAACATGCTCCACCAGGTGGAGGTGGTATTTTTGAAGCCCAAGAAGAGCGAGTTCTTCTACGCTGTGGAGTGGACACTCAACATGACCAGCCAACGAGGTGGGATGATAATAGAGTACTACAGCAAGAAGCTGGCCCAGGCCATTGGTGGCGGGACCTTGGACTCTGCGGAGGGGTACGTGCAGGATGATGATTTCGAAAACCTTTCTATTCGTTCCACGCACTACGCCGTACAAAAATCGTTCGATAAGAAGGACTCAGGGGAAGAGTACGCCGAAGAAAACAGCGAAGACGAGGAAGACGATAAAGAAACGTTCCTCAGGGGCTCGGAGGCGGTGACGCTAGGAGGGAATGAACACTTGGGGAGCAAAACTTCCAGGTTGACCGACGACGGCAAAAAAAATCCCGTCGCCAGCAAGCCCCGGGCAGCGGCTAATAAAAGTGGCGGCAAAACGATGAGCAGCAGAGCCAGCAGCAGTAGAGCGAGTAGCAGCAGAGCGAGCAGCATCCACAGTCGAAGGGCGAGCCTTAACTCGCGTAATAGGGGCAGCATTACCAGAGATGGGAAAGGCTCAAGTCTAGACATGCTGAGCAACTTGGTCAGACAGAGGAATCTTCCGAGCGGAGAGGTCCTTGTGGACCCAAAGACACAGAGGAATACGAAGAGAGAGAAACAAAAGTTTCAAAAGAACAGGAGGCTGAGCAATCTCGGCGACGTTCCAGAGCACGACGTTTAAAAAACAGAAGCTTTACTAATAAAACGTTTTTTGATTTCCCCCCTTCTACGACAGCTGATCGATAAGACTCGCCCTCATATCCTTGACGATGTCCCCCCCCTCTTCTCCCTTCAGCTTGAAGATGCTCTCCACGACGCTGATCTCAGTGCTGGTGGTGTCCATCCCCACGAACGCCGCCCAATCATTAACGACCATACCTCCCCCCAGAACGTCAGAACCGCGGTTCACAGTACCAGCGACGAGAGGGACGCAAGTCAAGGAGGAAAGCTCCTCGATGTCCTCGACGGTGGTGCGGGGGTGGACGACCCCACCCTGGTTGGTGAACTTGCAGTAGCTCCCGACGAGGGCGTTGCCGGCTACTGTCTGTCGGAATACCTCTACACCGAGGACGTCGGATATTATGTCCTCGGTCTCGCGGTCGAGGTCGGTGTGGATTAGGGCGACGTGGTCGTTGCATGCTACGCAGTTTCCGAGGGCTGAGAGGCGCTCCTCGACTCGCTGGATTACCACGCCGTCGGGGAGGGAGTTGCGGAGGTGCTGCAGCTCCTGGTCGGTCGTGGTGGAGGGGACGAGGAGACCGCGACGGTTACCCACGGTCATGTTGCCGACCATGCGGACGCCCGAGATGGAGGTGTGGATTACGGGAATGTGCTCGGCGAGCTCTTGTTCGAAGATGGAGTAGAAGTTCTCGGAGCCGCCGATGGCGCAGAGGGCGTAGCTATTTGTCAGGGCGCTGAAGACGCCGATCTCGTTGGACGACTCGTATTGGCAACGAGTGGCCATACTACTATTATTGTTGTAATGTAAGTTGTTGTGTTGTTGTTTCAGTCACAGTGTATGTATGTACTGTATATGTATGTACTATGGGTGGGATCGGGATCGGGATCGAGATGAGTGGAGTTAGAATAGAGGGACTTATAATGATATTTAAGGCGTTCTATAATAATAATAATCCAACGATCGTGTAAATATAAGCCAGTAGTAAGGCTCTATGAGTATTTTATCGACATAACTTTGCGCTTACATCTTTTATAGCTACAAATTCTTTGAGATTTTCAATGGGGCACTGCTCCCTCATTTCGCTGGAATCAGGACTCCGATTCCTTCTGGCCGAATTATTAATAGCATCTCAGCGCTCAAACTCTTCAAAATCAGACACTTTGGAGTAACCACCTGCGTCCTTCAGCGTATTCATAAATTTCCGTGCCGTGCCCTCGTCGTCTTAAAAACGATTTAGAGGCATACCCTCAACGACGACACAGTGCCTGCCAAGGGCCTGCCAAGGGCCTGCCAAGGGCCTGCCAAGGAAGCTTCTTACTCTTCACCCGAATTCTTCAACTGAAGAGCACTCTTCACTGATATCACATCATGACACGTGTACATCTTCTTGTAGCGGCCCTGCTACTTCTCTGCATTCATCTATCACAACCTTTCTTCTTTGGCCCTCATACTCATACTCCAATACGATTTAGTTCCCGATGTACTTCCAAATATAGCTCCCTATTTAAACTTTCAAGCACATCATCACCATCACCATCACCATCACCATCACCATCAATGTCCACCACAACGCCCTACCGAACAAACAGACCAACAACAACAACAACAACAACAACAACAACAACAACAGAAGACGACACAAATCCTTACACAATTAATCCTATATTTAGATCCTGCCTGCTCGAGCCGCCCTTCCACACCTCCTACTCCGTCCACCTGAACTCCACCACACAAACCTCAACCCTAACCCAAACCACAATCGACCTCCCGCTGCTCCTCTCTGCCGCCCTAACCCTCAACCCCCCCTACCCCGACCCGCTCAACCTCTGCCTCCGCCCCTCTACCCCCCTGATTAAGTACGCCTCCCGCAAACGCTCCCTCCGCCGCCTCCTCCAAACCTCCCACCTGACGCCCCCCGAGTACCTGCAGACGATCCTCCAGTTCCCTCGCCTGAAAGTGACCGAGTCCGACCTCACTCTCGCGCTCTCCTCCTGCGCCGACTTCGGCGAAGCCGTCGAGTGCTTCTTCTCGAGCTCAGACCAAATCCACACCTGCATAACCCTCGACCACCTCGTCCAGACCGTCCGCTTCATCCCCTCAACCGGCTTCTCCGTGATGCTCTCCTTCGTGAACGACGCCATGGACTTCATGTCCCTCCCCGCCCCCCCCCGCATAAAAGTGTACAACGAAATGTTCCTCCTCTCCACCGACTGGGACTCCTGCCACTCCCTCTTCACCACCCTCCGCGACAACCGCCTCTACCGCGACTCCACAATAGTAGACAAGACGAGTTACTCTAACCTCCTGACGTCCGCCTCCACCTCCCCCTCCCGCCTCTCCCTCCTAAACTCCTACCTCAAAGAGGACTACGCCCAGTCCGACCATTACATCCAGCGCCTCTACTCCCTCTCCCCCTCCTCCTCCGAGGACATCTTCTCCATCTACTCCGACTTCCGATCCTACAAAACTCCAAACAATTCACCTAACCACATATCAACCGAAACATACAACTGCGTCCTCTCCTCCTTATTAAACTCCGGCTCAATAACCTCCGCCCAATCCGTCTTCGACCACCTAATAATCGACGACGTCCTAATCTCCTCCACAACCTGCTCCATCCTTCTGCACGTCCGCCCCCCTCCTTTAAAATTCGACCTCTGCCTCTCCCTCTCGTACGTTCTATTATCGTCTGATTACCGCACTGTGAGTTTAAAGCTTTTACGTAAATTATTTAATGAAGTTATTATCATGTCATGTGACTACAATCACGTGCGTATACCTTGGGAGATAATGAAAGCCGCTGAGAATAAGTATGATATTAAAGGGACGAAGTATTGTTATGGGAGGATACTTAGGAATGTCAATAGGAGAGCGAGGGAGGGGGTTGAGGGGGTTGAAATATCGGATGATTTGACTTTCACGCCGTGTGAGGTGAGTGTGAGGCGAAAGGAAAGAACAAACAACGACAAGGAAGATACGATTATGTTGAAATGCTCCATTTTTTAGATTTTATTCTAACTGACAAATAAATAACAGGTTTCGTTGAGCCTTTTGAGGGATATGCAAGAGAATGGTATAATGGCCAGCGCAGGTGTGTACAACGTTGTCATCGGAACTTGCGGAGTCGAGAGGAATTATAAAATGGCCGAGGTGGTTTATAATATGTCGAAGGGGAGGGGGGACGTGAACTGCGACGCGGCTTTGATTGGGGCAGCGAAGAGGTGCGGGGAGGTGGAGAAGGGTGTGCAGACGTTCAGGGACTTCATTAGGAAGGGCGTGGTCGTCGATGTTGGTACGTTCAATGACGTCATGTCGATGGTAGACTCTGACGAGGGAGTGCTGATATTCGAGGAGGTCCTGAATTTGATCTCATCCCGCTCATTGACCGTCAAGGGCCTGAGCTCTACGATCCTAAAAATGGACATCCTCGACACCCACGCCATGTCTACGCCTTCGTCGTTGATCGCCCTCCGCTACGCCGTGGAACAGTGTTCTGGTGATTTGGTCGTCGTTGTAGGCAAAGGCAAGGGAAGCGGAGAGCAGGTTATCGGGAAGGAAGTCATCAAGTGGGTCTTCGAGAGGGGAGGAGAGTGCGAAATAGACCAGCAGAATACGGGCAGGATAAGGATTCCATTCAGATCTCTGCAATTAATGAGAAAAGGCAAAATTTGAATAATAAACACTTCGAACCCATCAACATATTTCACGCCAAGAAAATTTTCTTGAAGATGTCTACCTCCCCCTATTCAGATGATCCGATTGTTCGCGAAGCAACTGGTTAGTTTGCGGCTCTTAAAAACTATAGTATACGAACGCTTCCTCCCTCACCTTACTCCCGCAAACCCCTCCCACCCTCATATCCACATCCTCCACCTCCCTCTCCAACGCCCTCCCCAACCCTTCATCAAGGTAAACCCCCCCGCACTCCTCCACCATGATGGCCATCCCCGTGACCTCGTAAATGAACCTCAGCTTCTGCTTGTTCCTCTCTGAGCTAACGTTGGAGAAAACTCCTCCGCCTTTTGAGATTATGTGGCAGATGTCGGGGACCATACCTCCAGTGTAACGCAAGGTGTAGTTCTGGGATATCCAGTGCTGCACTACGTTGGAATAGGAAGGGTTGGTGTTGACGCATCTTAGGTTCCCAGGCGCGAAGATCTTCTTGGTATGTTCGAGGGTTATTTTGGGGGTAGTCACGGTCCATTTTGTACCGGTTAGGGTCACCTCGAGGCAGCCGCGGTCTACGCAGGAGATGAAGGCTGTGGTGCGGGAACCGTACATTATTATTACGGAGGCTAGGGCGGAGGTTCCGCGGGTGTGGAGGAGGGAGGAGGTTGAAGGCCAGATTGTGTAGATGCCGCCGACAGTGAAGTTGGGGCCGATTATGGAGGAGCCGTCGAGGGGGTCGAAGGAGACGGTTGTGGTGCCGGTGGTCGGGTTGAGGGGAGTGTGAACGGGAGTCTCCTCTGAGATGCAGGAGTGGATGGTAGGATTTAGTTGGAAGGTGGTGAATGCTATGGAGTCAGTTTGGAGGTCTAGGTTGAGTTGCGTGTCGCCTGAGGGGGGATGGGGGATGGGGGATGGGGGGGGGAGTGGAGTGTTTGTTGAGTGACATTATTATTATGGGGGGCATATGGTATGGGCGTGTGGTCCTTCCTTACCGGAGGCGTTTTCAGTACAAGCCTTTGTTCCTCCCTCTACCGTATCTTGCAGTACATCCCTAGTCTTGCTTGCAATCTCTAATATGGACGTTATGGTACTCTTCAAATCAGCGGGAATTTCAGCTGTTATTTCATTATCTATCAAGAAAGAGGGAAGAGTCGGGCCCCCACTCACTCCACCATCAGCCCCCTTTCTATTACTAGACAATGGGCCCCTACTAGACAATGCCATCGTAAGCAATGGACCGCTGAGTGCTCCAAGGACGGCTAAGAACTTGTGGAAAGGGCATGAGCTGCCGCTGAAGGTAGAAGCGGACATCACAATACAGATAGCTGAGACTTTTCCAGGCATACCAACTTTTGTACCGATTCAGGCGTAATCACCGCTCCACAACACACACATCATCATGCCTCCGAAAAGAAAGAAAGGGGAAGACACATACGCTCACGGCATAGGTGGGTGCTAAGCGGCAATCTCTCAATTTCTGCGGCTGAAGCCCGAAAGTCTTCGTCTTGCTCATCTTTATCCCCATTGCACGCAGACATTATGCCCTTAATAATGCCGTAGATGATAGCACACTTGCGCACTATGTGTTGAAATATACTGCGCGGCTCGTGATACAAAGATCTAAGCAAAGTTCGTAACGTTCTAAACATAAACCTTACTAAAACTATCGTCCTGATTGATCCCGCTGAGATACCGATTCCCTTTCCACCTACCCACTGTGACCTACCCACTGTAACCTACCCACTGTCAACTGTACATCCAACTCTTACCCGCCAAACACACACACACAAACACACACACACACACACACACCAGCGACAACAATGGGAACCCAAATGAAATCCCACAACACCCTCCTCTCCAAACCTCTCTCTGCTCTAACCCTCAAACCCGACCACTCCTCCCGTCCCCTCTGGGTCCTCCCTACCGGTTCAATCCTCCTCGACACCTCCTCCCCAATCTACTCCACCGCATACGATTTCCTCGTAACGATATCCGAGCCTCAGTCCCGCCCCACCTACATCCACGAATACCTCCTAACCCCTTACTCCCTTTACGCGGCCGCCGCTGTGAACTTCACCGAAAAGGGCATCGTAACGACGCTTGAGAAGTTCTCGAAGACTAAGGTTCCGGAGAACGTTAAGGACTTCATTAAGAAGTGCACCTCGAGGTACGGGAAGGTGAAGCTGGTGCTCCGTTCAGGTCGTTTGTACGTGGAGGCGTTGAATACTCCAGAGGGGGTGGGGATATTGAGGGGTTTGGGGGGGAATAAGGAGATTGTGAAGTGCAGGGTTATTGTTAGGAGCGAGGAGAAGAAGGAGGGGGAGGAGAAGAACGAACTTGAGGTGAGATGCTATTTTGTCTGGACGCGTCTATCTTCAATATCTTCAATTCTAACTCTCTCTCTCTCTCTCTCTCTCTCCCCCCCCCTAATCCCTCTCTCTCTTGCAGGAGGAAGGATTTATCGAAGGATACGTCGACGACGAAATCAAGGGCAATCTAAATGTTATAACCGGCATCGACGACGAAGCCGACGAGGACGACAGCTCCGATTCCGACTCAAGCGACGAGGAGGGCGGAGGCCACACCGCCCGCCTCCTGAAAAACCTCGACCAGACTCGTAACAAAACCTCCTCCGTCTCCTTCGAAATCCAGCCCGCCCTAGTGAGCGTTGTGAAGAAAACCGCCGCCCAGCTAAACTACCCCCTAATGGAAGAGTACGACTTCCGAACCGACGAGACAATCCTCTCCATCCCCAACTACCACCTCCGCCCCACAACCCGCATCAGACGTTACCAAGAAAAGTCCCTCTCAAAAATGTTCGGCAACGGACGAGCGCGATCAGGCATAATCGTCCTCCCCTGCGGAGCTGGTAAGACGCTCACGGGCGTCACGGCGAGCCAGACTATTGGTAAGAGCGCCGTCGTACTTTGCACCAACGCCGTTAGCGTTGAACAGTGGAAGCAGCAGGTGAGAAAAGGTACAATAATAGGACGTTTCGGACGGCGTGTTTCTGAGAACGTTCTGCGGGAGATTTGATGCTAACTCGATTCGCGTTTAAGTTTGAAAAATGGACGACGATTAATTCTGGTAGCAACAAAGACACAGGTAGAATAGCCAGGTTCACATCAGACCACCAGGATAAAATGCACCCCGACGGTTGCATCCTCGTCACGACTTATACGATGATGACGTTTAGCGGGAAAAGGACCGCGCAGAGTCAGGCGTTTATGGAGAAATTGGTTGAGAGGGATTGGGGGTTGCTCATGATGGACGAGGTGAGGGGCAGAAACCACGTAAAGGAAGAGAAAAGAAGGTTTTGTGTAATCTAACCAAAATTTGTCACTCTCTTACTACAGGTCCACGTCGTTCCTGCGAATACGTTCAGGAGGGTAATTGCGAATGTTAAGGCTCACACTCGTTTGGGGTTGACGGCGACGTTGGTTAGGGAGGACGATCTCATCGCGGACCTCAATTTCCTAATCGGGCCGAAGCTCTACGAGGCCAACTGGATGGACTTGACGAAGGCCGGGTTCTTGGCGAATGTTCAGTGCCTTGAAGTCTGGTGTCCCATGACTCCAGAGTTCATGAGGGAGTACCTTAGAAGCGACAGGATGCGCCAGCAGCAGCTCCTGTACATCATGAACCCCAAGAAGATGCAGGTGGTCAAGTTCCTCCTCAACAAGCATCAGTCTAGGGGAGATCAGATTATCGTATTCTCGGACGACGTCAGGGCGCTAGTGTACTACGGAAGGAGGTGAGAGGCTAGAAGTTCCAGTCTAGATATCATTGCTACGTAATTCTAACTCTAGAACGCCAATCTTCATGCGACCCGCTACGCTCGTCGCTCCGCAGATTCGAGGGGCAGATCATACACGGCGGAACGCCGGAGTTCGAGAGGCAGGCAGTCCTGAGACTGTTCAGGGAAGGATCGATCAACACGCTATTCATTAGCAAAGTGGGCGACACGAGTATCGACCTTCCTGAGGCCAACGTCATCATCCAAATAGCGAGCCACTTCGGCTCACGTCGACAGGAGGCCCAGCGTCTGGGTCGAATTCTGAGGCCCAAGGAGAGTACAGCGCAGGACGGCACGAACACGGACTCGTTCAACGCGTTCTTTTACACGTGCGTCAGCAAGGACACTTCTGAGATGTACTATTGCACGAAGAGGCAGCAGTACCTCATCGATCAAGGCTACACCTTCAAAGTTCTGACGAGCCTCCACGAGAGGGCGGCGGAGTGGTGCAGGAAGCAGTCCCCCAAGGCCTTCCTCAGCACCAAGAAGGAGCAGGTGGAGATCCTCCGCGACGTGCTAGAGGAGACCGCCCTCGCGGGAGACGCCCAGAAGGCCGAGAGCGAGGAGATGAAGTTCCTCAGGGCGGAGGGAAAGAAGGGCGAGAACAGGAACCTCGAGGTGGACTTCTTCGAGAAGAGGAGCGGGGGCCTGTCGAGCGTCAGCGGAGGCGGAGGGAAGTCCTACGAGGAGAGGAGCGCTGGCAAGGGAAATAAATTGATGAAGCAGAGGAAGTCCAACAAGAAAATAAATATCTTTGATCTTTGATGAACAAATCAATTTAATAGCCTCACCGTTTGGCCTTTTTTTGGTAGTTGGATTCGTAATGATCAAACATCGCCGCCTCCTGCTCCTTCTTGCTCGGCATGCGACCTTGTTGCTGGTACTCGTCGATTTGCTGCATGTAGGCTTCATCGTCGTCATCTTCATACACGCGGCGTTGCTTTGGTGGGGCTTTCCTCTGTTGTTCTTTTTGGTGTCGCTGTTGGCGCTGCTGCCTTGCCTGCATTTGCGAGCCGTGCAGCTGTTTCTCTGCGTGCTTTGCGCCGTAGCCCCCTTTCTTCAGTTCTCCGTCGAGCCTGCGTAGGCTTTTCTTCAACTTCTCTTCCTCCTCGAAGCTCTGTGTGTGGTGCCTTTCATCAGGCCGAGGGCTACGATTTCTCGCGTTGCCGACATTGCGAAGGGGAGATCGGGAAGATTCCTTCGTTTGGGGTGCATGTGCATGCGACCTTTGTTGCTGCTGCTGTTGTTGTTGCGACGCATATCCTCCTCCCCCCTTCACCCTCTCTGACTTCCCAGATCTCCGTGTATCCCTCGTATCTCTGGTGTTTCTACTGTTTCTGCTGTGCTGCGTGGCCTCATCATCGTAATCGTCAAATTCCTCTTCTTCGAGTTGTTGCTGCTGCTGCCTGCGCCGTGGTCCGTGACTACGACTGCTCTTCTCTGACACCGGCTGCTTTTGTTCCGGGGGTCGGGGCCTCCTAGTCGGGCTGGGCCTTGGACTTCTCTTCTTCTCTTCTGCAGCTTCTGTGTTGCTGCCTTCCGCCATTTGCTTCTGCTGTTGCTCCATCATCTGTTGGTACATTTGCATCTGCGCCATGAAGAACTGAGGAGGGGGGAAGAACTGCTGCGCTTGCGGCTGCCCTCCGCTGTTAGCGGCCGCCGCCGCCAGATTCATGTTCCCCGGAGGTATATTGAACTGCGGCATTTGGAACATCTGCGACATCACGTTGGCATTGCTTTGCGGAGAGAGGTCGGGGAGTTCATCCTCTACCCTCTCGACCTCCTCTACCTTCTTGGTCGCCCACCCTGGTTGCAGGAGCTTACTCTTTTTCTCGGCCGCCTTCACCGGCGTAACCTGATTTTTCGGTGCCACCGCCTCGCCCGGACCTTTCTTCTTGCCCTTCTCCTCTTCCTCCTCCATCCACACGTCCCTTTTCACATCGAGCCTGCTCAACTTGTCGATATTTCCGGCCATGAGTTGTCCGTGGTAACCGTAATAATAGCTCTTGACCGCCTTCACCCTCGCCGTGTTGCTACCGTCGTTTTCGTGACTGTTATTCTTCAGCTTATTGAGCTTGGCGTTTTCCTCCTCGAAAATCAAGACCAAATCCGAAACGTCAGCTTGCGGGTCAGAATCTGCGCGGGATTAGGTTAGTTAATGGTGATCTACTTTCCCTCCTACTCTCCTCTTCATCTTATCCTATTCTCCTCCTCCTCACCTATCAAATCGTTCATCAGACCCTGCAGACCGACGACGTTCAACTCTCTCTGCATCAAACAATCTGATGGGATTTTGGGGTGGCACGCCATCAGTTGCTGCATCGCTGTTAGTTTCGTGTTGGTGGCGGAGAGGCGAGGGGGATGGAAGGTAGGCGCCGTCGGCTTGGAAAGCTCGAGTTGTTTTTCTTGGAATCTCTGCTGGACGGACGAGAGAAATTGAGTAGAAGAAGGCGCAGGAGCTGGAGCTGGAGCTGGAACTTGTTGACGAATTTGGGGAGGAGGGATATGGTTGTCCCGCCAGCGGTGATTGTGCGGCTTGTTCGCTGAGGCGGCCACACCTTGATCGTCCCCCGTCACCATTAGTTCCTCCTCCTCCTCCTCCTCCGCCTCGGCCTTCTTCTTCTTCGGCTTCTTCTTCTTCTGTTTCTTGGCCGACTTCTTGGTTGGGCTTGGCCTGGGACTTATTGTGATGTCGCTGAGACTTTCAGCCTCCACATTTTCTTTCTCTTTCATCTTCCTCTCTCTTTCTATTCGCCTCTCCTCCTTGACCCTCGCCTTTTCTAATTTGACCTTTTCGGCCTCTTCCCTCTTCAACTGAATCCTCTCCTGTTTGATCTTCTCCTTCTCCTCCTTCACCGCCCTGGCCTCGTCCTGCAGTTTTTTCATTTCCAGAAGCTTCTTCTTCTTCGCCTCAAGCTTCAGCCGCCTCTCCTCCTCCCGTCTCAAAACGGTGTCCTCCATTTCCGACCCTGAAGATGGTGCTGCGGCTCCCTTTCTCGGTTTGCCCCTCCGCCTGGCGCCAGACGCAACGCTCGAGTCTCTGCTGTAATCGCTGTCCGAGGCGTAGCTGGCGTCGGAGTGCTGCTGCTGCTTCGCGTTGTACTGCTTTGCTCGCTTCGCCGCAGCTATTGCGGCGCGTTCGTTTGAATTAGCGGCAGCATAACCTCCCTGCCTTCCGCCCTTCTTTTTCACATTCTTGCTGTTCAAGCTTCCCTTTGCGTGCCCCCTCCTCTCCTCCGGATCGTAGTCCTCCATGTTGTCCATGCTGTTCCACAGCGCCTTCAGGTACTTCAACAGGTCCAAATTATCGGTTGCCAGGCCAGCAGCCAGCCTGTTAACATCTATCGACTTCGATATTTTGAGCTTGTCAAGGGACCTCTGGAACTCCTTCCAGTTGCTCAGCTTCTCAGAGTCAGTCAGTGATAGGCCGAAGCGCACCCTTTCCATCTTCACGACCTCGCCGTACGTGCAGGCGTCCAGAATTTGACAGGCAGTATTGCCGTTCCCAAAGTCATTCAG
This sequence comes from Triparma strigata, assembly GCA_030267945.1. NCBI lineage: Eukaryota > Bolidophyceae > Parmales > Triparmaceae > Triparma > Triparma strigata. The sequence continues at coordinate 30,418 of BRXY01000296.1, read as the reverse complement.
TTTGGACAAGCCTACGTTCTTCGGGTCCGCCACGGGCTCGTTCTTTCGACGGGGTATCAGGCCGAGGAAGGAGTTAACCCACTCGATGAGCTGCCTCGTATTTCCTACGCTGACGCCGGCCCTAGAGGCACGGTCAGCCTCCCTAATTTTGCTGGTAGCGATTTTAAGAGACTTTGACAAGAGTGGGTGAGGCATGATTGTGAGCGGGAAGGCGAGGGAGGTGGGGACGGAGGGGAAAGTTTAGGCAGTAGTAGGGTTGGTCGTTATCTAGATTGGGCCTTTGACAGTTAGCCCGTGGGCGGAGGTGTTGAATTTTAAAAATATCGAGTTTCCAGTAATTCAAAGTAGTACAAGAACCTTGCAACTTATAAACTTCGAGTATGGTGAAGCTGAAACGGGCCTGGCCCGAGAGCATCAAGATATTCATTGTTTTATCCATATTCCTGGTCATTGCGGTTAATTATCATTCCAAATACAAAACAACAGCAGGCGAGCACGGGATCATGCTTGGGGGCGGCGGAGATCAGGGACATGATCAGGGTCAGGGAACAGTCACGATCCTTCCTGATAATCAGATTCCCACAATACTTCCCGGTCACATAGACTTGAAGCTTCCACCCCCGAAACACAGCATCTCCCCTGTAAATGATGTCATAAAGCCCAGGCCCACAGATCCGAAGGTGAAGGTTGTAAGCATTGAGGTCTCTCCGCACGCCATCCCCCACAAAGATCTTATCAGTACGTCTGACACTGAGTACGGGCACGCGAAGTGCATTTCACCCAACCCGTTCGGCCCCCAATGCACGATGGAGATGGGTGACGCACTCACATCTTGCACGAGGCTGAGGGGATGCGTCGCCTTGATATGTCCAGAGATTGGGCCTTACATAAATGGCGTTCCTGACAAGAATATCAAAGGTCCCATCTGCCAAGCTCGAAGTCACATCTCGACCTCGATTACTACGGCAGACGGAAAGGTCATCGACGAGAGCAATCACGGAATGTGCCCATGCACCCACATCACTTTTGAAGCGAAGGGTCTGATATCTGAGGTACTTATGAACGTGAGTGACAAAGACGAGCTCGATCTGAAGTTGATTTTGGACGGTGACTACCTTATTCCCGTTCAATATGAAAACGATGAATTTGTGAAGCGAGTGCGCGAGGGAGGCGAATTGATTTCGCCCGTAAATTTCAAGAGCTTGGATGACGCATACATAATTGTGCGAAGTGTATGAGGGTATATTAAATGAAACATGAATGAAATGAAATGGATGGGATGGACGTTGGCTTTGGAATAAAAAATAAACAAACTATTACCACTATTGATCTATCGATTATTGATCTATCGATTTCCCCACATCGTCCAAAAACAGCAGCAGGGAATTACAGGGAGGCTCGGATCAACCTTTAACAGGGTACTCTCTAAACTTTCCTTAGTATTGAGGTCGTTGATCATTTCCGCGACCCTAGTTAGGGACTGGTCCATCCAGTGCCTTTTGATCTGGTCATCCTTTGTTCTCTGACCCTCAGGAGCGAACGGCCCCGTTCCGTTGTTCACATCGTTGGCGAGCCCCTTGAGGGTGCCGCACACTGTAAAAAAGGGAACTAACGAGGTGTAGCTCAGATCCTGTAACATTTTTTCTTTAGTGTAGGTCGACTTCAACGAAGGGTTGACCTTTACCAGTTCATTTAAGTATATGTCAAGCAGGTCGTCCCACCACTTTCTCCTATCCTCTGAATCCACCGACCGACCAAAAAAGTAACTGAGATCAGCCATGGGATTCCCCCAGCCACTCACGCCCCAATCCACGGCTATAACGGAACCATCGCTCTTTTTGAAGAAGATATTGTCGAGTTTCATGTCTCCGTGGCACAGAGTCATGGGTTCGCTCCTGTATATCCGAGCGATGGCCTTCCATTTCTGCGGCGGCAAGCAGTGAAGCGATGAGTTAGTATTGGTGAGCGTGTTTATTGTGGTGCGCGGTGCGAGCGCGCCTCTTTCCTTACCTTGCTCATGACATTTATTGTGTCATCCCCAATCTTCTCCATGATGTGTGGAAACGCCTTCGCAAATACTTTGAACCCCGTCGGCATGACCTTCTTCAAAAGCAGGGGATATATATTGAGGTCCGAACCCGCGAAGAGATTCTGCACGGAGGACGGGGAATTAGCCTCGTGTCGCTTGCCCCAGAAGTGTCCGTGGAGCTTCGCGAGGTACATCATTACTTGCACGCACTGGTCGTAGGATGCTCCTCCGGCGGCGCCGTCGCCACAGATGGCGTCGTCGCTTAGGTCCTCCATCACCATGAAGTGATCGGTGCCGCGGGAGTGGGCGAAGTAGTTGGTGGGGTAGTGGGCGGGGCAAGAGGCGTCTTTGTTCTCGGCGAAGAAACGAATTTCGTTGGGAAAGATTATGTGGTGGACTATGTAACTATCGATGAGGCCCTTGATCCTCAGATCGGCCCCCATGATCTTCACCACGAGCTTGTCCGGGGAAGTGTCAGGAAGCGGCGGGCTCTTGTAAGTGAGCTTCGCAAGCATCACGGTGCTGGTGAAGCCCTTGTCGGCCCCGATGACCTTGGAATCGAGATCTGTGACTTCATTGTCAGGAGCAAGTAAGTTTTGGGCGCGGAGCAAATTTGTGAAAAACTGGGCGTCGACGTCTTCGATCTTCTTCGGGACCGTGAAGGGGATGGGCCCCTTCAGGTAGAATTCGTCCAGGGGCAAGCTGCGGGAGGCGGCGACGGACAGCTTGCGAGCAATGCTGGTACTGTCGGCAGGTGCCCCGCCTGTTGGGAGCGGTTCAGGCTCCACTTTCGCCATTCTCGCAAAACGGAGCCGGGGGAAGTTCGGGAACTGGGAGGGGGTACGAGTAGAGGAGGGCTGTAGGGTTGAACAGGCGTCGGTTGGCCCAGGTGAAGGGTCAAGTTTTCAGGTCAATGCGTGTGTTCGGTTTGAGGTTTTTTCATTTTTTTGACCTTTGATTTTGCCTTGATTTTAAAGTTTGCTGAACACAAACTTTCTATTTTTAAACGCCCCCCCCCTATATACGTATTTGTTAGTGGGATTTTTTTCGCCAGACAAAAAATAGTGTGTGCTTAACACACAATTCCAAACCCCCGCGTGGCCAAACACCCCAGCTTAAAAAAGGATGGCGGTAAAAATCGCCGCGACGTCCCAGATTAAGGGCACCTTTACGAAGGAGAAGAGTAAACATCGACCGATAATGAGCTGGTTCGAGTGTCTTATTTCGCAGTTCATACCCGGAACCGCAGTTCGGGATCGCGCATCGGACATGCCTCCCTTCGAGAGGATGCGCACCCCCTACCCAGTGAAGTTGGTGAATCAGTCGGAGCGGGAGCCGCTTTTCTCGCGGTTCCTTTACATGGTAATGTTTATGGATATGCGCGCATTGCTGATATGGCCATTCTTCATGCTCATGTTCATCGGCCTTCTCTTTGGGTTGCTGAACAAATACGCGCTGAAATGCCATGATCTAGATCAATCAGATCCAAACGAAATGATGCTGCTCAACTACGTGGTCCTGGCAGTGGGGGGTTTGATCGGGAACCACCTGCTGACTGAAGACGATGTCCGGGACAAGCCGCTCTGCGTTTTGTCGGTGTCCGTCAGCGGGTATGTTGGGCTGATTGTGCAGGCAATCGTGTTCGGGCTCGTGTGCCAGCGCGTGCTGAGGCCGCCGCAGCATGAGATGGTCCTGGCTGACAAGTGCGTGATTGCGCCAAGGAACGGGAAACCGGTCGTCCGGTTCCGTATAACGCATAAGTTCGGGAGGGCCACGGTGAACTTGCACGTAAAAGCGTGGTGGAGGCTGAGCATTAAAACAGACGAGGGGGAAGGGGCTATTGTTTTTAAAGAAATGAAGATTGACCCGCAAGGCGTGTGGTGCTACGCTCCTATGACTTTTACACACGTGGTCGACGAAGACTCTCCGCTGTATCAAATGCTCGAAAAAGACAGTCCACACAAAATCGAAAATCCCCTAGACAAACTCACGCTCGACAAGGTGAAGGCGATCAAAGGTATGAGCGCCCTGTCGGTCTGGGCGATTGCGGATAATCCCACCATAGGTGGGCAAGTGGACTGTCAAAAAGTGTACAGCTTTAAAAACGATTCGGACGTCGTTATTGGCAAGGCCTCTGACTGCTACAAAAGCTTTGGAAGTAACGATCCCGGCGCGGACCGCAGAATGGTAATTGACTTTGCGGGGTTTAAGGAGGGCGCAAAAGTAGATTAAAAAAGATAAACACGATTTTTGTTCATGTCGTCGAAATGGATTTTTTGCTGTTATTATTCGCGTTCTAACTCACACATATATCATACCTTCACTGCTTGGTAATCTCTCAGGTCAAAATCGAGACCGTTCAGCTTACTTCCGAGGGGCGGAAAGTCTTCAAGCAGCAGCGAGTGAGCGGGATTGCGCAGCGTGAAGTACATCAACGTCCTGCTGCCCTTGGTGTTCTCCCACCCGCTGTGAAGGCACCGAGAGTCCATCACCGCGCAGTCGCCCTTCTTCATGGTTCCTTGCCTGTAGTTGCACCTGCGCAGCAGGTCGTTCTTAGTGGTCTTGTTCTGGTGTTGGACGTGCGTTTCCGAGTTGTGGGTTCCGGGGAGGAAGTGCGTCGGCCCCATGTCCTCGTCAATATCCTGCAGCGCGACGAAGATAGTGTAGAGCGGGCAGAGGGGAGTGAACTTGGAGTCTGGGTGGATGGGCTGCGATGGCGCTCCCGCATTCGACACGAGCGACGAGAACTCATGGAACGCCACCGGCCCGGCGTCGGCGGGGAAGAGCTCGGAGAAGAGCTGGTGGAGCTGGCTAGAGGGGTCGCTCAGCATGTGCCGCAGCGCTTCCTCGTAGACTCCTTCGGGCCTTAAGTACATGTCCCAGCGCCTCACTTTCGCGTGAACGGCACCGAAGCCGGTGTCCACGTCCATGACGACCTCGCCGGCGTCGTTCTGCGCAATGCGGTGGGCGAGGGTTGTTGTTATCAGGGCCAGGCAGCGGTCGGCGATAGAGGAGGAAAGCACGTTGTTCACGCGAACGACGCCAGAGACCTCGAGCTGGAGAGCCAGGGGCGTCTCGTCGGACGCCAAAAGTTGCCGCACAACGCTCTTGATGTGGGGCAGCACCTCGTTGTTGAATTTGGCGTCCTCCTTTGCCTTCTCAGCCTCCAGTCGGGCCACTGTTGCCGAGATCATCGTCATGTCGCCAGGTGTGTAGGCCTGGAAGACAGTCGACGAGTCAAGGGGAGCCGGCTCATCGTCGACCATCTCACCGCACAGGAAGGAATTTAGCAACGCGAGCGTGGACGGGCAGAGGGCCTCCGTGCCTATCCCGTCTTCGTTGTCACTTCCACCGGAGGAGACCTCCGATTTTACGTCTTCATTGTCCGATTCTACGTCGGAGTCCTCCGATTCTACGTCTTTGTGGGGTGAGGGCTCTCGGGTGAGGGGGGTGTCACATGAAAAAATGGGTGGTACCGCATCATTAGCGTGGTTCATACACGGCCAGCACAGTTTTGTCAGCATTCTTTGTTCTTATTTCATAACCCTTTTGGTTGAATAACCGAGCAATGGCATCTCTCGTATTAAATACACCAGCCCTACAAGTGCTGCCACACGAGAGCGATCATAATCAGGACGAATATAAGCGAACGCTGTCCCATGTGGAGTCGAATGATAGGCGATTCGAGGAGCTAGGCTCCCAACTCTTATATCGGTTAGTAGTGCTCTGAGACGGGTACATTACGATAATTGTGCAAAATTGCGGTATTGCCATTCGACATGCACACACGATATTCAGACGCTCGACTCTAGCGCTTTAATAAAACAATCTTTCTCACCACACCTTCGCGCAATCTTTTCAATCCCACCATGGGGGACTTTTGTCACATACTATTTTGTCACTTTACGCACAGCCTCTGCAAAACTGGCTCCTGCGTTTATCATCTCGGCGTCGAAGACGATGGAACACACAGCCTCCGAACTTTTGACGACCTGAAGAAGAGTTTCGAGGTGCTGTGCGATCTGGCGGAGGAATTCGGAGCCAAGGTACGAGCTTTCACCGCCCGCTGCGTAACAATAACTCGTTAACGATGGACAATCCACAACGCGCCTCGCTTCGCTCGTCGCAAGGTCGTGCCCAAGATTGACGACGAAGAGGAGGAGAACGCAGAGCAGAATGAGGAAGAATTGCTGCCTGAAGTGAGGAAGCAGGTGGCCGACGTTAGGGCGAGGGGGGGAATAATCGTCTGGCTCAAGGACGAGGAGTTCGAGCACGCTCCCGCGGACGCTCCCGCGGATACGAATTATAGTTCGCTGGTGTGCAGAATTGACGTGCACTTGACTCAAATCGACGAGAGCAAGGGGAGGGAGCGCACAGCCTCCGGCGGCGGCGAGGACGTGTTCGGGGATCGAGTGGCCGCGTCGCTGCGAATTCTCGTGATGGGAAACGTCGACGCGGGGAAATCGACGTTGGTTGGGGCGCTTACCACCAACAGCCTTGACGACGGGCGAGGGTCGTGCAGGCTGAAGATCATGAAGCACAGGCATGAAATCACAACTGGCAGGACTAGCACCGTTTCGAATCACACGATGGGATACACTGGGGACGGAGCTGTGAAGGTCTCAGCTCATAGGGTTAGAACCCTCACGGATGAGGAACTCGTCAGGGGCAGTGAGAAGGTGAGAAGCTGCGAGGAGCGAAATGACGAGCAAGGAATTACATTTTTGCTGTCCGCTTCGCAGCGCGATTCTAACTCGTTAACACCAATCCTTTTGCGGCTCGCTACGTTCGAAGCTCATCAACTTCACGGACCTTTGCGGCCACGAGAAGTACTTGAAAACAACGGTATATGGCATGAGCTCCGGGATGGGGGACCACTCCCTCATCGTCGTCAACGCCCGCCAGCCTCCGACACACATGACGCACCAGCACCTCAACCTTGCAAGGTAAGACTTTGGGAGCGTTAATCGGTATTCTGCCATAATATTACTAATTCGTCGCTTCGCTCGTCGCAGCTCCAACAACATCCCGTCCATCATCGTCCTGACGAAAATAGACGGCTGCCCGGCGCACGCGTTGAAGAATACAGTTCAGGAGATGAAGGTGCTCCTGCGAAGGAAGGACGTCAATCGAGTGCCGTTCATGTGCAGGACGACGGCTGACATCGACGAGTGCCTCGACAAGCTGAATAGGTTGAGCCCAATCATCGAGACGTCGGCCGTCACGGGACAAGGAATAGACCTCCTCCACTACTTACTTTACCGCCTCCCGAAGCGGCGGCAGCACGAGAAGAAGATCAACCGACCCTTCGAGTTCCTCCTGGAGCAAGTTTTCAACGTTCCGGGTGTGGGGGCGGTCGCCAGCGGTTTCGTCAACGCGGGGAAGCTGAGCGTCGGAGCAACGATATATGTCGGCCCAATGGACGACGGATCGTACTTGAAGACGATGGTCAAATCCGCCCACATTGCCAGGACGGCCACGGGTGTCGTTAAAGCCGGTCAGTCGGCTTGTCTGGCCCTAGCGCTGAACAAGGCCGACAAGAAGAAGATTCGCCGGGGCCAAGTCATCCTAGCCGAGCCCTGCGTGGGCATCACAGAGTTCGACGCGGAGATCTGCGTGCTTCGAGGCGATCAGACCACGATCAGAAGGAACTACCAGTCTTATGCGCACATACTAATGGTTAGGCAGTCGGTCACAGCTAGGAAGATAACGTTGATAGATAGCGATGGCAACGAGACGGTGACGAGGATGTTGGACGACGCAGCAGAAACGAGGCGAAAAGATAAGGAGGAGGACGACGATATTGAGGGCTTGATTCTCCGGCCAGGTTGCAGGGCTCGTGTGACGTTCTCCTTCGGCAAGAGGCCGGAGTACGTTCGGACCGGCATGAGAATGCTATTTAGGGATGGAAGGGTCAGAGGAGTCGGATTAATAAAGGCGGTGCGGGTCGGAGAGTTGAAGAAGAACCCTTTGGGTTAAATAATAAGTTTACTACTCGAATATGCTCATCTTGTGCCGTGGTCTCCTCTTCAAATTACCTCTCCCCTGCGCCTTTCTTTTCTCCGCGTAGTTCAACTTCTTCTCCTCTCCTGTCTCTATCGTTCCGAACTTCATGACCCCATCGTCCAAGCTTCCCATGGTCATCTCCCACCAGTCCCTCGCGTAGTTCTGCCACATTTTCCAAGGACTACCCTTCCCCTGCTGAGGCATCAACCCCTTCCCCCTAACGATGTACCCGCTGTTGAACCCCAGCAAGTCAGCCAGTTCGTCTTTATCGTCGAAGACGGGGTAGCACAAATCCAGCCTCTGCCTCTTCATCTTCTTCAAGATTCTGCCGACGTAGTCCATCGTCAGCTCGACTCTGAGGGTCCAGCTGCTGTTCAAGTATCCGGTCAAGACGAAAAGGTTAGGAATCGACGAGGGGTGATACGACTTGTACATGACTGTGTCCGCCGGCTTCTTGGCTTCGCCGTCCACCGTGAGGGCGATACCTCCCAAGGGTAGCAACGTCAGGCCCGTTGCGTATACCAGGATGTCTGTTTGGACGGTCTGACCGTCAAGGAGCTCGATGCCCTTGGAGTTGAAACGCTTTATGCGAGAGGTGTAGACTTTGCAATTCGGTTTTGTTACGGAGCTGTAGAAGTCGTTATCAGGGGAAAGGCAAAGCCTCTGTTGCCAAGGGTTGTACTTCGGCGTGAAATGTCGATTGTAGTTCTGCGACGTCGAGTCGAGGAGAGAAGAGACGAATTAGTATTAGAGCGGAAGAATGCCGACATTCGAAATCTTTGCCGCTTGTCGCCGTCACTGTCGCTCATCGCTTACCTCCCTGAAGTCACCGGAGGATACATTGAGCGAAAAAAACGCCGCCGTCTTGATGCCAGCGCGGGCGAGACTGGGAAACCAGGTACAGTACCAGTAAAAGAAATACCCGAGCCAGAGATGGAAGTAGCGGAACAGTGTGAAGCCGTAGGATGGGAAGACCGAGAGGACAATATTAGAAACGAAGTTGTCCTCCGTCGACGGCATGGGAACGATGTAGGTCGGGGAACGTTGGATCAAGTTTACTTTCACACCTTGAGAAACCAACGTGGGGAGGATCGTTATCGCGGTTGCGCCGGAACCTATGATGCTGACAGTCTTGTCTTTCAGGGATAGGGACTCGTCCCAGAACTGAGAGTGCATTATGATGCCGCCGTTGGAAGTGAATTCGGATGTGCCATCGTAAGTCGGAAAGTGAGGCTTAGAGTAGTCGTAGTACCCAGTGGCGGAGACGATGTAGGAGGCGACGTAGCTTTTGTCGTTCGTGGTGACGGTCCATTTGCCGGTTTTAGTGCTGAAATCGCATTTGGTGACAGCTGTGTTCGTCTTGATGTACTGTCGAAGGTCGAACTTGTCGACAGTTTCATTGAGGTAAGCCTTAATTTCAGAACCTTCGACGACGTGCTTCGTTTTACTCCAGGGATTAAAGCTGGAAGAATAATGGTTGTAGTTGATGATGGTGGTGGCGGTGATGGTGGATTAGAGGGCATCTCATAAAGCTGAAGTTACATAGGACCTCTCACCTGAACCCAAAGGTAAACATACTACTGTCGTTCCTAAAACCAGGGTATTTGAAGAAAGCCCAGGTTCCACCAATTTCAGACCTCGACTCCAGGGCCAAGAATGTCAAAGGAACGTCGCGCTGAGTCTCAGAGAGGGTGTGAAGGGCGCAAATGCCAGACAGCCTTGGTGTCGTCAAAGAAAGGTTGGAGTGAGAAAAATAGAAAGGTTAGACTTTAGGGTTTGTAAGTAAATTGTTGTAGACGGGACTTTAATGTGATTTTAAAACGTACCCTGCCCCAATGACGATGACGTCGAGCTCTTCCATGGTTTATTTGAGCAAAACAGATATCCCGGGAGAATGATGAAGCAGTTTTGATATGATTAGGCTTTGATTTTTAGTGTGGAATAATGTTTACGAAATCAGCGTGCCTCTTGCTGCTGGCCCTTGGTACTGGTGCCGTCGCCGCTGACGATCTCTGCGTCTATCCTGGAACGTGTACAGCGCCCGACCCAAATCAATACCCGCATGTTGGGGGTCGTACCGCCCTAATCCCTCGTCAGCAGTGGGTTGAAAGCGGTGGATTCTGTGGTGCACTCTCGATCCAATCAATTGCCATGACTTACGGCGCCTACATATCCCAAGACCTCGTTCGTAAAGCTGCCCCGTACCAGTCTGGGAGTCACGGCGACGACAGTCTCGGGTACGAGATCAGCACGCAGAACATTCTGCCCTGCCTTGAAAACCTGAACCTCAACTACGATAGCTGGGACAGCGACAAGGCGCCGGTCCCGCAGGGCCAGGCCTATCTTTCTTGGCTGAAGAAGCAGCTCTCTACCGGTGCTGGAATCGTGCAGTTCGTGTTGTGCGCAGGCGACGACGTAAGTACCATCAAAACCAACAGCTGTCGCTGAAAATATCACCCCCCGACCCCCCCTCTAACCCTCCGTCTTCGCCTCCCCCCCAATCCTTTCCTTTCCCCTCCCATCAAACCCCCCAATGAAATTCAGCACTACATTCCCCAAGATGATGCTCCCCCGCTCTACTTTGATCACATCGAGCCGTTCTTTAAGATCTACTCTAAGCACCCTCTTACTAATTCTACTGTATACGACGACGACATTGTCGTGCACGGGTCTGACTACGGCCCCGATGGCGAAGAAAACTTAGGGTACTTCCGTTCTTTCGATTCCCTCCTCGACGACACCGACATGGAAGGAAACTGTGCAAACGCCGGGACGGAGTGGAAGCAGAACGAGATGTACCCGTGCCTCTACAAGAACCAAACTTACGGAACGGCCATCACTGGCCTCGTCCATAGCGATTCTAAGAATCTCATCCCGATTTCCCTTCAGGTCAACGCTACTTCAGAACCCGACATTCGCGAGGGGAACGATCCCTCTCTATTCCAAGCCACCCTTTTGATCGGCATCGGTATGGACGGGGACCTCAAGCAGGGAACTTACGTCGTTTCGCGCTTCGACGGAATCGACGACTTCAAAAACCAGAACAGATCCGCTGCCTACGAGGTTGAATGCGAGCAGGACAGGACAACGCCCCTGGAATTCGTCGACGAGGTCCTCTTCCTGAGCAGCTCCAGCGTCTACTACACTGTGGAAAAGCAAGCGTAAATTATAGGAAGTAAAATAAATAAATACTTTATCGCCTTTCTTTTGAAAATATGTGCATTATTGGATTGAATAGCGCTATTCGTATCATCAAGGCTCATCTCTTCGCAAGAATCTAGGGTTCGCAGCCTTTCAAATATTTAGAGGCTGGTGACAATAGCGGCGATGTTGGCAAGGCCGCAGGTGTTGGTTCCCATCTCCATGAAGACGAATCCATCCTCTCCCCAGGTCTCGGCCCAGGAGTTCCTGACGATCCAGTAGGGGGTGTCGGCATCAGCGTCGTATCCGACAATCTGGATGGCGTGGTCGAGGCTGGAAGGGTTGGAGGAGCAGGAGTCGGCGGTCATGACGCCGCCGGTGTAAGAGAAGAAGGAGGAGGCGTCGATGGCGATGGAGATTCCTCCAGACTCCTTGAGGGCGGTGGCGATGGCGTCGACGTCCTCCGTGCACTCGGTGGAGCCGGGCATGCAGGCATCCTGGGCGTAGGCCCAGGCGGCGGTCCTTCCGGCGTGCATGGTGAACTCGGGAAGGGGGGAGGAGCAGTCGCCGGTGACGCCGGTGGTGGAGGTGTAGGGGTAGTCCGCCTCGGAGGCGAGGCCGCCAGCGGTGAAGACATACTCGAAGGCGGTGGAGGGCATGCCGCCGGAGCAGCCGTAGTCGCCGTTTCCGACGTCGCAGGAGACAATCTGCTGGGGGGAGAGCTCGACAAGGTCGTTTCCGGCCTTGGCCCACGCGGACTCGAGGGTCTCGGTGGCGGAGAAGGCCCAGCAGGATCCGCAAGAGGCCTGATCCTTGACGGCGGTGAGGAGGCCGTCATCGCTCAGGTTGTAGGTGCCAGAGGTGGCATCGACCTTGGTCTCGAAAGAGGCGGTCTCGAGGACCGGGAAGTCGTCCTTGGTGTAGTATCCTCCGAGGTACATCTGCTCGAACTCGTCGCGCTCGAGGTCGAAGAACTTGGTGACTCCGTGGATCTCGTCCTTGCTCTTGGCCTTGAGGGCGGCGTTGAGGGTCCTGGCCTCGCGGACGTTCTTCTTGAACGTCTCGAACCTAGTGTTGTGCTCCTCCTGGGTCTGGTAAACCTTTCCATGCTTGTTCATGAACTGCTTGAAGGCGACCTGGTGGGAGAACTGGTCGTCCGATCCACGCATGCCATGGGCAGAGGCGGCGGCAACAAGGGTAGCAAGGATAGCGAATTTCCTGTGTGGCGGGGGGAGCGGGGTGCCAGGGTCAGTCGATGGAATATTGGCACGGGAGGGGGGGGGGGCGGGGGGGATAGAGGGCCGGAAACAGGGCCAAACAGCAATATCCTAAACATGAAATCGTTGCCCCGCCCGTCGTGTCATCATTGGAATCCTTTTTACTCGCTGTTCTCGGGCCGCATCGTTACTACAGGTATGTCTTTTGCCGCGAGGTTGAGTGCGAATGGCAACACAGGAATTTTTTAAGCTTACATTTTGTTGTTGTGGTTGTGTTTGGGGGTTGTTGAATAATGTCGAGCGAGAGGGAGAGGTGCAAAGGCCGATCTTTCCTTGCTCATATCCTGGAAAGGCAAAAGAATATTACGTATCCAAGAGGGAATAATTTTAAAGATTGAAGATCCCATACAATCCTACGACCCGGGCATCCAACTTCTTTCAAGCGGCGACCACTGCTTTTTCTTCTCATCACCTGCCGGCCGGAGCTTTCCTGTCCTAACTTCTCAATCTACAAGATGGCAACTTTCCTGGACTCAACGAACAACACCTTGAAGTGCTTCGCAAAGATTAATCGAGTTCGACGGCAGTGCGAGGCCATAGCGAAGACGCCAGTCGTTGATAGGAACGTGCTGGGCCAGCACAGGTTTGAGTCTTTTGTTTCGACTTCCCACACCGCTGCTGTTGCTTGGAAGGGCGGGGATGGGGACGACGATGACTGGTCTGAGGGGGAGGAGGAGGGGGAGAAAGGGTCGGAGAAACAGCTGTATCCCGACCACACTCTCTTTCACACCGTGGAAGTGCTTCTCCACCTCATCGGGGAGGAGGCGAGCGTGGAGCCTCTTGACCCTCTGGAACACCAGCCAGTCCCGGTCGATGGCAAGCGCGGTCCTCCGTACATGAAGACGATGACGGTGCAAAAGAACCGGGCCGGCGAAGCCAGCGGCAGTATTTTGCTAGGCAGCTGCAACAAAATCGCCGCCTTCCTCGACTTGGTGTTGGATCATCATCACCCCGACATTGACGTGAAAAGTATGGACAATTACTACCTGAAGCCTTCCTTTACGGGCTACCGTGTCATCAGGCTAAAGGTCAAGTACAGAGAAGAAGTCGACGGGGAGATCATGGTCCACCTGCTTCCCCTCTACAAGCACTCTGCGGACCATGATGAGGTGGAAGATTTCTTTGGAGGCGGAGAGAGGTGAGAGGGAGAAGGCAAGTGAAGAAATGGAAAGAGCAGATCTAACCCCGCAGACCCCCCCCCCCCACCTCCCTCTCCACCCCCTCCCCACTCCCGTAGCTTCAACGAAAACATGGAAAGCGTCCTTAGTAGGATCTTCGGGTCGGACAGGGTCAGCGAGGACGAGGAGGTCGTAAATATGATCCTGAAGAGAGACGAAGAGGGGAAACTTACTAATTACAATGAATTCTCGGAGGAGAACAGCATCTTCGTCAAGCTTCTAAAGGAGGGCTCGGATAACGTTCTGGAAGCGTTGAAGGATTTGACGGGCAAAAACCTTCTGAACGACACGATGGCTTTTTTGGCGGTCGTAAAGCAGTGCCTGGAGGTGGCCCTCACCCAGGATGACGATGACGAGGTGCTGAATTTGCAATTCGAGCTTGGCGTCGCATACCAACTCAACTCCATGCACACTGACGCCGTGCAGGCCATCACGCTCGCCTTGGATGGCTTCGAGGCACTTGGGCACGAGAGGACAATAGAGGCCATGGTCTCCCTCTCCTCATCCCACCTTGTTCTGGAGCAAATTCACGAGGCAGTAGAACTTTTAAATGGGGCGCTTGAAACTCAGTCACAGCTGACGGGGGAAAACAGCGAGGAGGCGAAGAACATCGCAGAATTGCTGAACCAAGCAGTTTTGCTGTCCTTAACCGATGAAGAAAGGGCGGACTACGAAGAGGAGCGAATTGCAGCCAAGAGGACTGAGGTGATGAGAGAAGACGATGAAGAAGAACCTAGTCAGGCAACTAAGGAGGAAAATCAAGAGGCTTGCGGGGGGAGATATTCTCCCAGCGGAAGGCTTTCCCCCTCCTCGCCGACTCCATACGGCCCCTTGACCCGCACCAAAAGGGCAGCCATGAGGAAAGAAAACGCCGCCCTGCAGGAGGAGAACGACCTGATGAGGGAGGAAATATTGAGACTGACACACGAAGTCGAGAAAACGCAGAAGACCATAAGGGGCGTTTACCTATGGGGGGCGAGCGGAAGTCAAACAGAAGAAGTGAAGACGTGACCTTATTACTTTTTTAAAGCCTTTAGATTTCTTTTTACGTGCGCAAAGGTCGCGCGAGCTGGTGACCGGGGAGGATACCGATTTATGAAGCCATGGGGTCGTCAGAGAACCGACGCAGCTCGTCAGCAATGGCTCTCTTCTCGAATTTCTTCGCCACGATTTCTAGCAGATGCACCTGAAGTTCCCACTGTCTCTCTTCAAACAGCAACGTGAACGTGAAGCATATCCTATTGCCCCCCTCCCCCTTGAAGCCATTTTCAAACTTGACCGTCTGCCATCTACAATTGCACAACGAAATATCTTTCTCACTCCTGCCCTGCACAAAGGTCGAGAACTGCTCCATATTTTTGCATATAACAGCACATTTGCACCCCCCCGACTTTGTCGTCACCACATTGAAGTCCTTGAAGTAGGGAAGCGATCCCTTTTTGCTCCCTATCGATATGGGGTACAAGTCGTAGACCGGCTCTGCGAATCCTGGGCAAGGCTTTTTGGGACCTTGACTCCAATCCTCCCAATGCTGCTCCATTATCCTCGTCACCTCTTCAGTGAACTTCTTGATTTCCAAGGCAGTCGGGAGTTCGTTCTTCTTCGCTGCTGAGGCCTATGTGCGGGGGGGGATGTGTGCGGGTGGGGGGGGATGAGGATGAGCGGGGGATGGGGAAGGGGGGGGCGCGCGGGGAAGGGTCCAGGCAGGCGCGGCACAAGCATGCAAAATGCACTTCACTTCACTACCCCAAGTACTCACCTCTAGAACAACGTCGTTGTTCTCAAATCCGTCTGTATGCATAATCGACTCCGGGCCAGGAGGCCAACCTGACAAATTTAAGGAGTTCATTAATGTATTCGTCCCCCCTAGTGAGCTCCTCCTCATGCGAAAATCTTCTCCGCCACCATCCACCTCACCCCCGTAACCGTGGCCTTTACCCCCACCACGAGGGGACGACACTGGGTTTGTTGTGACACCATCAGAACTCCCGTCGCCTCCGCCCTCTCTTTGACTGCTCATGCAGGGTCCCATGAGGCTGATCCCTCGGTGGATAACTTATCCCTCGAGATATGCCTGGAATCCTGCTCTGATAACTCGATATGCGGTCCGGTAATCGTACCAAGGGCGCACTTATTTATAACTTCTGTACGTGGACCAGGCCAGGACTCTCAAAAGTTCGTATCAAGTCAACAAAAAGGACGATGGGAAAATTTCTCGTGATCACAACTGCTGGAGATGCTGGGAAGTTCGAGGAAGGGAAGGGAATCGCTGGGGCCAAGGTTTGAAAAGGAGACAAGCTGCAAAGTTGTGATTACGCTCATAATCAACAGGCGTTCTACACACCAGTACCCACCCCAGTTCGCCCCAAGGCATACCCGACGATGGCTACCGGTGGCTCGGTCGCCGATATGATGAGGAGGTTTCGGGAGGGCAAGCCTTCGTCTAGAGAGGAGAGAGAGAGAGCAAGGCAGAATGGACAGATAAAGGTGCGTGCCCCCCCCCCCCCGGTGACGATTCGCGGGGATTGTCATACCCACTCGCCCCTGCCCGTGCTCCCCCCATTTTCCATCCACCTATCTTGACCCCACCCTTCCGTTTCAACTCAAATCAAAAAACCTCTAACAACGATTTCAACAGGAGATGTGGTTTACCTCAAGCTCGGCGCCCTCGAAGGTCCGCTCGTCGTACGAGCAGGACGACAAAATTTTAGGGGCTCTCGAGAGCTCCGTCCGGCGCTCGAACGATTATTCCTCCGCCCCTGCCCCTGGCCAGAGCAGCAGGAAGGGCCCCTCGATGGATGTCGATGACATGATCGAGCAGGACATTGCCAGGATGGCCGCACAGGGCCGGTCCTCGTACGGCGGCCGGGACCCCACCATGACATCGTACAGCCCTCCGAAGTCTCCTGCCGAGGTTTCCAAAACGGTACCCAACGTCCCTCGCTTCCGCTACATGCCTGCCGCTGGCGGGGCTCCTGTGTCTCGCTCCAACCCTCCCGCCAGGAGTCAGTACTACGACGACGGCGACGACTTTGACGACGAGGAATTCGACTCCGACGACAGCGACCAGAACGACCGCGGCCAGAGCTACCGTGGCAGAGGCACCATCGGCGGCTTTCACGAGTCGCTGCGATTGGCCACCTTCCGGGGAGGGTCCGATTCTGAGGAGGAGGAGAGCCCCGCGCCAATTCCCAGGGCCAACCTAACTCGCCGCCCGTCCAACGCTAGAGAAGAGCTGGACAGTGTGAGTATCGGCAGCGGCAACACGCTCCGCGAGAAGGACAGCCCGAGGCCCAACGAGGCCCTACTGGCTAGGCCCAGCCGCCCCCAGTACAAGAGTTATTCCTCGAACGGCGGAACGACTGCGGCCGCCATCTCCAGCGATATGGCCGGGCTCGCAGAGAGCCTTCAGGTTAAGCTCGACGGGATAGGCAATGGCGGTCTCGCCTTCGGAGGAGGCGGTGGATCCCTCCGCATGAGCTACGAGGCGTACGAGGCCGGCGATCTTCCCTTTACCATACAGCAGGTGACGCAGAACCTCGAGAACCAGCTATTCACATTCAACAAGATTTACGTTGAAGATCACGTGTCGGAAGAGGACGACGACGAGGAGGAGGAGACCGAGGAGGGAGGCGACAAGAAAAAGAAGAAGAAGAAGAAGAAAAAGAAGAAGAAGGAGGACAAGGAGGAGGACGAAACTGATAAGAAGAAGAAGAAGAAGAAGAAGAGGCAGGAGGAGGACGAACTGAACGAGCAGCTTCAGGGCGGCGCTACTACATCCGACCTCGCCCCCTACGCAACTAGTATTTCCGACACATCCGCCCTCTCCCCCTTGTCCCGCGCCAAGGCGCTCATGAGCATGATGGAGGGAGGAGCCCCGGTCAAGGTGGAGGGGAAGGAGGAGGAAGATGGAGGCGACGATGCTTCAGCTTACGATGACGACGAATCAGATTCAGACGAGGACAGTCTGGACGAGGCGTTGGCCAAGAGCGAGTTCGAAAAGGACGAGAAGAGGAGGAGGGAGGAGGGCGAGGAGGGCGACGAGGAGCAGGAGACGATGGTCACGTACGACAACGCCGACGGCGACCTGCGCGCCTCCTCTTCCAACTTTCCCTTCATCTCGGGCGGGGGCTGGGCCAACGTGAATTCCAAGCCGGATCCGGCCAACACCTCCAACGCTTACAACAAGCATTTCTACGGCAAGAGCACGCTCCTTGCTGCCTCTGACGACATTGTGACGGAGCTCGAGGTAACCATCAAGTGCATGCAGAAGCGCCTCAACTGCGAGCCTATGGACGACCCCACCGCCAAAATTCGCCTCTCGGGAGAAGCTGACGACGACGGAGACGACAAAGACGGCAAGAAGTCCAAGAAGGGCAAGGGGAAGGAGGACAAGGACAGCCTCATGGCGGCCATGGAAGAGGCGGAGCTTGGTCCCGAATTCGACGAGTGGGAGATCGACGAAGACGGGAAGAAGACCATCGTGCGACGAAGGAGGAAGAAGGCCGAGGCGCCAGAGGGCGGCGATGAAGCCGAGGTTGACAAATCTGCGAATGACTTGAACCTCGAGGAAGACGACCTGCTCGCTGATGACGACGACGTCTTCGGCGCGACCCCCTTCGGCTGGATGCCCTCCTCCACCGGGGGGTATTCTGCCGGCCCCCAGGACCCGTACATGAGCCTGGTGAACAAGAAGAACGGAGGGACGGGCGACGAGGGCGACGAGGGTGCTGACGGAGGAGAGGAGGGCGACGAGGAGAAGAAGGACGCTTTCAAGGACGCCTTCGACAGGGCTGCCAATCAAGTTTCGCAGCCCGGCGACACAGGATCTCCGCGGGCACCCCCCCTGTCGCCTCGTTCAGCGCAGAACGTCGCCCCCATGGGCTACTACGGAGGCGGAGGGTCGAGGGTGGTCAGCACCGACGAGGTGTACTTCCGCAAGTACGAGCCTGGAGTGACCAGGAGTCCCAGAGGCGGAAGAACGAGCCCGAGGGTGGTCAGTACCGACGAGGTTTACTACAAGCGCTGGCGCCCGTCGTCCCATGAGAACGCCAACGTCACTACCCCGGTGTATTTCGTGACTGACAACGACAGGATCTCGAGCGGCGCCGACCCCACCCTGAACAAACCCAACACTAACATCCATTCGTGGACGTACGTTCCGAGGCACTCGACTGAGTGGGAGCTCAAGGCCCACCCCTCCGACCAGACCGACAAGGAGAACGAAAAGGTGGAGAACCTGAACTCATTTCCGAGCACAGAACTGAAGGGCATGAAGAAGGACAGCAGGGGAAGGTGGTCCGCAGGAAATTCAGGGACGAGGAGCAACTTCGCCGGTTCCTCCATTCTGTCCGCGAGGAAGAGGCTGGATAAGTTCAAGGAGGAGCGGCAACGAGTTGTCCAAACCGCTTTCGTGCCGCCCCCGGCCGCTCCTACGAGATGGGAGTCCGCTGGGGATGACTCCCTCCCACCCTACGAGGAGCTCGACGGCGTAAGAGGAGGAGGAGGTAGTAGAACGGTCAGTGGCGGCGGTGGCGGGGAGAGGCTAGGGGAGGCAGCGGCCAGGCTGCACGCTTTTAGGAAGGCAAGGGAGGAGAGAGCCAATATACTGTTCAACACGAAGTGAATTTGTGAAGATTTAAGTCTCTTGCTACTACTAAAAATTCTTTAAGACGCGGCCACTTACTCCGCGCCCCCCTCCCCTCCCCCCTCCTCGCCCCCCCACCCCCCCTCTCCCTCCCCCATCATCACTGCGAACGCCGAACTGCCTGTCGATCTCCTTGGAGTCAAGGGTCCTGTGGTTCTTATTTTTGACCAGCCGGTCTTCCTGCATGTAAACGTTGCCTCCCGTCTCCCCGGAAGTTTCGGCATAGTTGACGATTTTTTTCTTCAGGGCTTCCTTCTCTCTCTTTTCGTTAATCTCGTCTTCCTCTGCCCTGCCGACGGCCTTCGCTAGGTTACTCTCCACCGGCACGAGGATGCTCTTGGCCTCAATTTTCCCTTTGGCGCCCCTCTTGATCAGCTTGAAGTTCATTCCGTTCCCGCCACCGAACAGCGCCATGGGCTTGCCGTCTTCTCCGTCGCCCTCTCCCTCGCTCTTCTTCACAGACATGCTCAGGTCCCTAGCGTGCATCATGACCTCGTCTCTAGCCCTTCCCGACCCGATGTTCTTGTTCTGCTCCAAGCCCTCCAAGGTCATCATACGAAGCTGCTGGTCGAAGGCCTCCTCCTCCAGCTTCAGCTGGTAGGCTCTCTGTTCCGCCTCCTCATCTCCACTGTCTTCGTCGTCGCTTTCGTCGTCATCGCTGTCGTCTTCACTCTCGTCGCTATCGTCATCCCCACTCTCTTCCTCCTCCGAAACGCTCTCCTCGTCCGATTCTCCCTCGACCTCCGCATCTTCCTCCTCCTCCTCCTCCTCCTCCTCGCTCTCCTCCTCATCGGCCCAGTCCTGTGCGATCTTCACCACGCCCCCCTCCCCCTCCCTCTCCCTCGCCTCGAACTCGCTCTTCTCCAGCTCCACAACCGCCTCCTGACACTTCTCCCAATTCTCGTACCTCTCCAGCCTGACCTCCTTAAAGTTCTTCCTCTTCTTATTCTTCTTCCCCCCCCTCCCAGCCTCACCCTCTAACCTATCAAACACATCCATAATCGAGAAGCTAACATCCCCTCCTACGTTAACCTTCGTAAACACATACCTCTGAAACCTCGGCAAATACTTCCTCAGCCTCTTCAAATTACCTTTGTCCTTCACCAAAACGGCGCTAGCGTATTCCATGAGGGCTAAAGCCATACGCAAACGGCTCAGGTTATTAGGAGGGTCGTTTTTAGAAGGAACACGAGGATCGTAGGTGGAGTATACGCTCGGAGGGACGGCCTGAATTTCGAGTCCAGGGGGGGAAGGGTGGGGAGTCTGCTGAGATTTGAGAGAGTCGGGGATTAGGTGGCCGGAATCCAATAGGTTGTTGAGGACGAGGAAGAGGGTGGAGGAGGGGACGAGGTGGAAGGAGGCGAGGGAGCCTAGCATTCGAATCATGCCGAGGTTTTTTTGCTGAGGGGGTGGGGGGGGAGGTGGGGGGGGGGAGGAGCGAGAAGGCAGACGAGTTAGAATTAGAATCAACGGAGGAGTAGCGGCCTCTCCAGTGCCGCTCACCTGGTTTCTGGGGGAGGGCATTTCAAGAGCCGCCTTCACGTTCTCCAAGAGGGTGTCCACGAACTGCACCTTCAGGGACATTAAGACCCCGCGGTCATTGAAGTTCTTGAAGAGGTGCGCCACGTCATTGTAGGAAGTGTCGCGACCTCTGTAGGTGAGCTGCAAAAGGAGGTCGGTGAGGATCGAGGAGATGGAGGCTTCGTTCGAGGGGCCGGTCCAGTCGAGCTTCCTGATCTTCTCGGAGACGAAAGAGGCGTTGGTGCCGTTGAGCCTGACGAGGATAAGCTCTTCGAGGTACATCTCAACCTTGGTTTTGACCCTCGTAATTTTCTTGACCGGCGGCTTCGGTATGACAGAGTCGATAGCGTAAGCGATAAGAGCCTGGACGTTATTATCAGTAATTTTCTTCTTGACCTTATTCAATTCGTCCAGAACCTTCAGCATCTTCTCCTTCGCGAACGGTAGGTTGATGATGAACCTCCCCACCAGCTCCAGAACGAGGCAGAATATGTTGACGTTGTAATTAGTCATGTCCATGAGCAGGATCTTGAACATCTTGAAGACGACCCCGACAGGCGCGACTTTGAACTTAACCATCTCGCATATAAACCTGCCCATACATTTGTTTCGTCCGGTTAGAAAGTAAAACACACGCCTTCCCAAAACGTCGTTCCATCAGTTTTCCTCTCACCTAGCGTTCTGTATCCTCCCCTCCGTCTGCCTCCCCGCCTTCTTCTTATTCCCATTACACCTACAGAAATACCTAAACCTCCCAAAATAACCTTCCATAACCTCCCCCCCAACATCCTTATAAACCTTATCAACCCCAGTCAAAAATCTCGCCAAAAAAGGACTCAAATGAATGTGCCCTCTAGGGAGATCGATTATTGCTGAGGTTAGACGTGTGCGGTTCTTTTTCTTGGAGCCAAAGGAGGTTATGAATTTTGAGGAGAGGAGGTCGGAGATTTCACGACGGGTGCAGGTTAAGAGGGAGACGGTTAAGAGCATGTGGAGGTTTGTGTGGACTGTGGGGGGGTGGGTGGGGGGGGGGTTGGGGGGGGATGTAAGTTCGTTAGTGAATTAAAAAATAGGAACGATCCTTCCCCCAAATTGTACATTTGATATCGTTTTGTCGCGGGGTGCTTATTTCTCACCTTCTCCGTCATCCTTCTCCTCCCCCTTCTTCTGCATTTCATACTCTTCCTCCCCCCCCTTATCGTCCTCCAACGTATCATCAATATCCTCTTCCCCCCCCATCCCCCCATACTTCCTCTCATTATCTAATCTTATACTCTCAAACTCCTTCTCACTAACCCCCAACAACTCTCTCGGAATCGTGGGCAAAAGATTCGGTACGTCAGTGTAGAATATTTTAGCCTCGTTATCCGCGTAAGGCGTGAACTCACTCGTAGGGGTAGATTTAACGATCAAGGATATTCCGGATGTTGAAGGGGCAGAGTCGGAGTCGGAGGATGATATAGTGAATGGTTCGAATCCGAGTTCTGTAAGAAAACAAGCGTTTTTTAACAAACGTAAGCCGTTTACGTTAGAACACGATTTTTTTAATGGGAACAACAAATCCCCCTTCTCACCTTCAGTAATAACCCTAAAATTCTTCTCCAACCCTTCCTTAACCTTCTTCGCTTCTTCAAAATGTTCCCCTCCCCCTCCATTAATGAGAATTTCCTTCTCCTTCCTCTTCTCCATCTTCTTGAATTTAATAGCCGTCCTCACAACCTCTCCTTTCAACATATTATAACTCCCTCTAAGCATAGGTTTAATAATTTCCGCCTCCTCTCTAACTTCCTTAAATATATCATTTTTTATCGTATCATCAACATCCTTTAAACTCCTAGGTATAACACCCGTAAACTCCGGACTAGCGTATTTACAAAACTGACATAACCCAACAAAATCTTTAACCTGATAACTATCATTATCTTCTTCATACCCTGTAATATCTTTAAGATATTTAATAATACTTTTAAAGTCATTATGTAAATTACATAAATATAAAGTAGTATATATTCTGAACGTTAATCTTTTTAACTTTATAAGATCTTTTGACTGTAATGTCTTACAGTAAGGATCTTTTGATTTTAGGATTAATTCGTATCGAGTTAAGAGGTCAGGTAAAAAATCTGAGTAGAGGGAGTTTAGGGTTGTTATTAGAGTTAGGAGACAGGGGTAGTCGATGGGTTTTAACTTTACTTCGATTATTGAGGAGGTTATTTCGGAGAAGTAACGGGAGAGGTTGAGGGTTGAAGCGTCCTTTTGGAAGGTTGAGGTAGCGCTGAGGGTTAGGTTTGTGCGGATTTTTTTGCAGAAGGCGGACGTCTTTTTTAGGTCGGAGGAGAGCTTCTTTTGGGAGATTAGAAGTTTGTGGGCGGAACGGGTTGAGGAGATGTTTGAGGAGGTGTTGGTGGAACGGGCGGATTTTCGGTAGGCGAGGGAGGACAGGTAGTTTTCTACGATTTGGGCCTTTAAGAGCTGTGTGTAGTGAGGAGCGGAAAGCGAACGCGAAAGCGAACGCGAGTGAGGATTATTCGTTAGGTGTTGTAGAGAATCGTGACGACGTAAAAGGAGACGTCCCTGTTCGACGTCCCTCCCCCCCCCCCGGTTGTTCTCTCACCTGCTCCTCCTCGATTCTCTTCCTCTCCAGTTCCTCCTCCTCCTCCCTCCTCTTCCTCTCCTTCTCCTCTGTCTCCTTCCTCCTCTTCTCCGCGGCTTCGGCCTGGGCGGCAGCCTTTTTCGCTTCCTCCTCTGCGGCCTTTTTCTTGGCAAGGATTTCGCCTGCTTTTTGAGACGCTTTTACGGCGTCTAAGTTCTTGGGATTAGGGGGCTTTTGTTTCTGCTTCTGTTGTTGTTGCTTCTGTTGCTTATTGTTGTTAGGGTTTCCTCCTCCTGCTCCTCCTCCTCTCCCCTTCCCTTTCCCCTTTCCTCCCTTCTGTTTATTACCAGCAGCATTATTCCCATCTTTAGATCCATCCTTATTATTATTATTGTTATTATTATTATCTGAATTTGACGACGACGATAAATCAACAATGCCACGGCCACTGGATGAACCTCTACCGCCTCTACCGCCTCTACCGCCACCTCGACCACGACCACGACCTGAACGAGGAGTAGTTTGACCTCTACCGGAACCAGTAGTATTTTCCATGTGCAGTATAAGTGCGTATAAGAGCGCGTGTGCAGTGATAAAAAGGATGAGCTGAGCTTACTTTTGCCCGCGCTTTTGACCTGGGATAGTTATTATTGAGCATTATTAGAGCATCATTGAGCATTATTAGAGCATTATTAGAGCTCATACGCGTTTATTATCGTTTATTAGACAATCTTCAAATGAATTCCTTCCGCATCCTGACGTTGCTAACTCTCCCCATCTTCCTCCATTTCACATTCTTCCGTTTTGACGAGTTCCTATCTCTTCTCATTCGTCATGATCCTCCTCATTATGAAGATGAACCAATCTACCATCCTCTCCTTGTCTCTGTAACAATTATAACAACGACAATAACATACTTCTATGGCGTTCTTCACAAAAACTCTAGATTAGCTATAACAATATTTATCCTCCTACTCTCAGTCCTAATTCAAATGATAGACGGTCCAACCTTCCTCCCCTCCTACTCCCGTTCCAATATAATATCCTCCCAAAAATTCAACCAAAAAACCGCCCTAGTAACCGGAGGCAACTCAGGCATAGGTTTAGCCATAGTAACCACATTAATAGAATCAGGTTCAACCGTCTACGTCGCCTGTCGTTCCTTAAAAAAATGCAACAATGCTCTATCAACAATACCTACCCAACCAGGTACAGCTACATGTTTAGAGTTAGACCTCTCAAGTTTCTCCTCAATAACCTCCTTCATAACAACCCTAAAAACCCTTCAAACCTTCCCCTTAGACTACATATTCTTAAACGCAGGTTTCGCTGTCCCTCCCCTAAATTCCCCTCACAAGACTAAAGAAGGTTACGAACTAGGTTTCGGGACTATGCATTTAGGTCATTTCATGTTGACATCAGAACTGTACGGTATAAATATAATAACTAAAAACAGTAGAATAACCACCACATCTTCAGCAGCGAGTCAATTCACGTATAAAGTCTTCACACCAAAAATAACCGACGATATACGTTCCGAAATAACTACAACAAAAAGCATAAATATGTACCCACGTTCTAAATTATCTAACCTCCTATTCTCACGTGAACTATATTACCGTTATCACGTCCCTTCGTGTTCCTGTCACGTCGGAGCTGTTGATACGAGTATATGGAAGGTTTGGCCTCCTTTACAACCTTTAATCGATTTATATACTAAAACAGTTTTCAGGGATATAGAGAAAGGGAGTAGGGTTGTTATGAGGTGCGCGTTGGAGGAGGGTGGGGTGGGGGAGGGAGGGTATTTGGATGGGATGGGGTATAGGAGGAGGGATGGGTGGTTGAGTGAGGAGAGTAGGGGGAAGAGGGGGGCAGAGAAGTTGTGGGAGGTTAGTGAAGGGGAGGTGGGGAGGTGGAAGAAGAAGAAGGGGATTATGTAGGGAGGGAGGTTTAGTAGAAGGGAGAGAATTTAAGAAAGCTTTGGGTTGGTTTTGCATTTACTTTAATGTGTTTTATATTATTGATTGATTAGTAGCCCACAGTTACAGAGCAGCAGCAGACGACCATATCCTCATTCTTATCCCCCAGCCTCTACGCGAGTTCGCGTTCGCGAAGCGACGTCGTTAATTAAAAAAGAAGAAGAAAAGAAGAAGTTAGCAGGCGTTTCACTCTCTCTCACCTCAATGGCAATCCCACTAGGAGCTATCATCCCACCGTCCTGAACCACAACCTCACATTCACCGTAAGGGAAAACTTCCTTCACCTTCTCAACGTCGAGACCTTCCTGATACTTCTTCGGCACGGCTAGAATAACTTGCAGTTTAAGATTATCATATCCACCTGGAACGAGAGAGTTAATCGAAGGGATGGAATTGAACTCTATCGCGTTACGGGCGGCGCGGACTGAGGCTTTAGTAACGTTTTGACCGTGGCCGTCGTTACCGAAACCCATCTCGACGAAGAGGACGTTTATTGGGGAGGAGAAGGGGGAGGAGGAGGGAGAGGAGGAGGAGGACGTCGAGAGGAGACGGAGGGAGGACGGACGACGAGGTATGAGGGGTAGAGAGGAGAAGGAACGGACGGTTGTGATGAACTGGGAAGGAGAGGGGAGGGGGGAGGCATTAGGGTTACTTGTATTTAACTGCGACGTTATATTTTGATGGAAGCTCCGCACCTTTGGTAGCTTGGCCCTGTTAGGGGCACAATGGACGATGGAACAAGATCCTCGACTCACCAAGGCTAGGCCAAGAGTAGTGAAGAGCGCTTTGTTAAGCGTTAAGCGGGGAGATGACATTGCGACGTTGCGACGTTGCGATGTTGCGATGTTGCGATGTTGGATGCTGTATTGCGTTGTTGTGACGATGGACGATATTATTCAGAAATGCTGGAAAGTGAATTCCCTCCAATTTCAGACAAAGTCAAAGGGGAAGTCACCTTTCAAGCAGAAATGTAAGTCTAAAGCGGCGCAGAAATCAATATTTTTCGATCTTGTACAAATATATTGTAGTAGAGTCCACCCTAAATGCCGTAATTTTACCGTCCGGTTCCGATATTCATGTCAAAAGGCCACACAAAAATGAAATCATCCTTGCCGCCTCCCTCCGTCTTTACACCCGTCCAATTACATGCAATTCGTACCGCCTTCGATCGAAAGTGTTACCCAGCCGTCAATAATAAGCTTAAGAGGGGAATCCCTTGGCTGAAGGAGGAGTAGGAACAAATATTGAAGGAGAAGAAACCATCGCGTCAGCTAAGCTTGTGCTAGCGCACGCTTCGGGTGCAGTGAAGGTTGTGGGGAAGGTTCTGAAGCGAAAGGATGGAATTCTTCAACTCGAGACGTCGAAAGTTGGGATGTTGCGGCCCGTTGAATGTTCCAAAATCGCGCTGCGACGTTTTGATACGTTTTATCGTCAAATATGAAAAGCTCATCAGTTCCCTCCGAACTCCACCGCACTACTACACCTTCAAAACATTCCATCTCTAACATCCTTCTCCCCCCGCCCACTTTCAGCAACCACACTCCCTCCCTCCCCCCACGACCCTACACCCTATCATCAATCATGTCCATGTATGTTCTCAAGCGCAACGGCCAACAGGAGGCCGTCCACTTCGACAAGATCACCAGGTGAGGAAGCAGAGAAATTTGTGCTGAAATACTGTTCGCCTCTCTTAAATTCTAACTCGGACCCACGTGTTCGCCTTCTCAGCCGCATCGCTAAGCTCTGCTACGGCCTGAATCCTAAGTTCGTCGACCCCGTCCGCATCTCCCAGAAGGTCATCCAAGGAGTCTACCCCGGCGTCACTACCATCGAGCTCGACGAGCTCGCCGCCCAGACCGCAGCCTACAACGCCACCCAGCACCCAGATTTCTCCATCCTCGCAGCGAGGATTTCGGTATCCAACTTACACAAGATGACGAAGAAGAAGTGAGTACAGTAGTAAGCGCGCACCCCAGTATACGTTTGTCACTGCTCTCTAACTTCGAAAATTACCCAGGTTCTCTGATAACATTGAGATTTTCCATAACTACATCCACCCCAAAACCGGAGAGCCTGCCCCCCTTGTCTCCGAGCGCCACTACAAGATCATCATGGATAACAAGGACCGCTACGACGCCGCCATCATCCACGACAGGGACTTCGAGTTCGACTACTTCGGGTTCAAGACGCTGCAGAAGAGTTACCTTTTTAAGGTCAATGGGAAGATCGCGGAGAGGCCGCAGCACATGGTCATGAGGTGAGAAGAAAATTATAATAATTTTATGAAGCCACGCGCATTCCACTAACTCATCATCAAACTCAAACTCAATAAAATTACTGCACTACAGGGTCGCCATCGGCATCCACGGCGACGACGTCGACACAGCCATCGAGACCTACAACCTCATGTCTGAGAGGTACTTCACCCACGCCACCCCCACCCTCTTCAACGCCGCCACCCCCAACCCCCAGATGTCCTCCTGCTTCCTCCTCACCATGAAGGAGGACTCCATCTCCGGAATCTACGACACCCTCAAGAACTGCGCCGTAATCTCCAAGCACGCCGGAGGAATCGGCCTCGCCATCCACGACATCCGCGCCTCGAACTCGTACATTCGCGGAACTAACGGAACTTCCAACGGCATCGTCCCCATGCTCCGCGTCTTCAACAACACCGCCCGCTACGTCGACCAGGGAGGAGGAAAGCGCAAGGGCTCCATCGCCGCATACCTCGAACCTTGGCACGCCGACATCTTCTCCTTCCTCGACCTCCGCAAGAACCACGGCAACGAGCTAGACCGTGCCCGCGACCTCTTCTACGCCCTCTGGGTCTCTGACCTCTTCATGGAGAGGGTGCAGAAGAACGGGGAGTGGACCCTTATGTGCCCGAACGAGTGCCCGGGACTGGCGGACACGCACGGAAAGGAGCACAAGGAGCTTTACGGGAAGTATGAGAGGGAGAACAAGGGAAGGAGTACCATCAAGGCACAGAAGGTGAGTGACGATGGTAGTTTGACGACAGCTACGTTGGCTACGTGGTTCTAACATCCATCTTCACAGCTCTGGTTCGCCATCCTCGACTCCCAGGTCGAGACCGGAACCCCCTACATGCTCTTCAAGGACCACGCCAATAACAAGAGCAACCAGCAGAACCTCGGAACCATCAGGTGCAGCAACTTGTGCACCGAGATCGTCGAGTACACCGCCCCCGACGAGATCGCCGTCTGCAACCTCGCCTCCATCTCCCTCTCCAAGCTCGCCAACTCCGAGAAGGGCTTCGACTTCGAGAAGCTCTACGAGGTCTCCAAGGTCGTCACTCGCAACCTCAACAAGGTCATCGAGGAGAACTTCTACCCCGTCGAGGAGGCGCGCAGGTCCAACTTCCGCCACCGCCCCATCGGCATCGGCGTCCAGGGCCTCGCCGACTGCTTCTGCATCATGAGGTACCCCTTCGAGTCCGACGAGGCCACCAAGCTCAACAGGGACATCTTCGAGACCATCTACTTCGGCGCCGTCGAGGCCTCCGTCGAACTCGCCGAGAAGCTCGGCCACTACGAGACCTACCCCGGGTCCCCCGCCTCCAAGGGACAGCTCCAGTACGACATGTGGGGAGTCACCCCCACCGACCGCTGGGACTGGGCCGGCCTCAAGGCCAAGCTCGCCCAGCACGGCATGCGCAACTCCCTGCTGATGGCCCCGATGCCCACCGCCTCGACCGCTCAGATCCTCGGCAACAACGAGGCCACCGAGCCCTTCACCTCCAACATGTACAACCGCCGCGTGCTCGCGGGTGAGTTCACCATCGTCAACAAGTACCTGTTGAACGACCTCACCGAGAGGGGCCTCTGGACCAGCTCCGTCAGGAACAAGATCATCGCCGACGGAGGTTCCGTCCAGAACGTCGCCGAGCTCCCCTCCGACCTCAAGGCCCTGTACAAGACCGTCTGGGAGATATCCCAGAAGAAGATCCTCGACATGGCAGCCGACCGCGGCGCTTACATCTGCCAGTCCCAGTCCCTCAACATCCACATGGGTGCCCCCACCACAGGAAAGCTAACCTCCATGCACTTCTACGCGTGGAAGAAGGGCCTGAAGACGGGAATGTACTACCTCCGAACCCAACCCAAGGCCCAAGCCATCCAGTTCACCGTCGACCAGGCTCAGCTCACCGAGACTAACAACGCCCAGATCAAGTCAGCCCCCGCAACCCTCCCCCCCGCCGGCAACCCGGCCCTCGAAAAGGTCAGGAACGACTCCATGGCAGAGAAGGAAAACATGGAGAGCATGCCGAGCACCAAGGGACTGCAGACGCAGGACGACGAGGAGGTATGCCTCAGCTGCGGAGCTTAAACACTCTTTTTTAATTTTAGAGTGAAACGATAAGGCGTGAGGGACAGAATGAGTGTGTGTGTGTGTGTGTGTTATAACAATTATTTAGTTAGCTAGGAGGGAAGGGGGGGCGGGGGGGGGGGGGGGTATGAAACGTTTGCCTTGGAAAAGCGATGTTAACTCATCGAAACGTGTCTCGAGTCGTTTTATCTTCCGTTAATGTGATGGGAGGGGAGACGATACTTTTTTTTAGGAACGTCAAAAACAACAGGCAGCAGGCGGGAGGGGGGAGGGGGGGGAAGGGGAGAAGAACGTACAATAAGGAAAGATCTAGTGGAGGATGGGCGAGGCCACGAGGGAGTTAATTCTCTCCCGTGGATTGAGCTCACTTGCGAACGTTAAGGGATTTTTAAGGAAATCTACAATCGGGGAAATGAGATTCTTTTTCAATGAATATTATATATTTATTTGTTTACTTTTGTGGGAAATTATTGTAGAGCGGAGGTAGGCGAGTACCTTGGATGACTGTTCCGGTATCTGAAGGAACGGTTATGGTTATGGTTATGGTTATGGTTATGGTTATGGTTATGGTTATGGATATGGTTATGGATGCACGGTTCAGTCCGTTTCACAAAAGTCGTTAGGGTTAGGGTTATGGTTATGGTTATGGTTATGGTTATGGTTATGGTTATGGTTATGGTTATGGTTATGGTTATGG
>BRXY01000295.1:17928-81311 GCA_030267945.1 Triparma strigata | reverse complement strand
ACCCTAACCCTAACCCTAACCCTAACCCTAACCCTAACCCTAACCCTAACCCTAACACTAACACTAACCCTAACACTAACACTAACCATAACCCCAACGGAAGACAGCGAACATTGCCGTTCTCGTGATCTATCTAGAGTCTACAGCAGTGTGCGCTTAATAGGCACGGAAATAAACGCAACCTCGAATTAACATCTTCGAGCAGAGATAGCAAATAAGGAGAACTTCGTTGTTCCATCTAAAAAATCATCAAAAGTATTATCATTCACTACGATGGATGTGTTACTTCGAGAGCTGCAGCTTCACCAGCTCTTGGTACTTGGCAGACTTCTTCATCAGCTGCTCGTGTGTGCCTTCATCCAATACCTTACCGTCGGAAATGACAATTATTTTGTTGGCCTTCTTCACCGTGCTGAGGCGATGCGCGATTATTATTGTGGACCTGTCCTTCGATACCTGGTCGATCGCCGTCTGGACCTGGTGCTCGCTCTCGGAGTCGAGGGCTGATGTCGCCTCGTCGAGCAACAAGACTTTCGGGTCGAGGAGGAGAGCACGGGCGATCGCAATGCGCTGTTTCTGTCCGCCGGAGAGTTTGATGCCGCGTTCTCCGATGAGAGTGTCGAAGCCGTCGGGAAAAGTGTTGATGAAGTCGAAGCAATTTGCAGACTTGCAAACGGCGTGAACTGCACGAGCAGATTTCGAAGTTAGATCGAGTTTAAAGATTTGTGTTGCGAAATGAGCATGATTGTGGTATCGAAATCTAGACAGGAATTGCTACCGCTCACCTTCTTCCAGAGAGGCACTGGGGTTGCCGTAACGAACGTTGTCGAGGATGGAAAGTCCGAAGAGGACGGGCTCTTGGGCTACGAGACCGACCAGACCGCGAAGGAACTTCGGGCTCAATTCCTTGATGTTGTTGTCGTCGATGATAATTTCGCCGGCCGTAACTTCGTAGAATCTTAGAAGGAGGGAAATTATTGTTGA
This sequence comes from Triparma strigata, assembly GCA_030267945.1. NCBI lineage: Eukaryota > Bolidophyceae > Parmales > Triparmaceae > Triparma > Triparma strigata. The sequence continues at coordinate 80,327 of BRXY01000295.1, read as the reverse complement.
TTTTCCAGCGCCGGACGACCCCACCAGTGCGACCGACTCGTTGGCGTTGAGCTTCATGCTGAAGCTGTCGAGGACTGGGACGTCCAGCCTCGAAGGGTAGGCGAACTGAACCGACTTGAACTCGATAGATCCCTGAAATCCGTCCTTGGGGACTACACCGTCGCCCTCCGCCGCAACGAGGGCGTCGGACGGGGTTCGGTCGAGGAGCTCAAAGACTCGTGCTGCCGCTCCCTTCGCTGAAAAGAGCGATACAACGTGGCCGCCGATGGTCGCCACGGCCAGCCCGATGTTGAACACGTACGACTGAAATGCGACCATCTTCCCCAGGCTCAGCTCCTCGTCAATGACGTCGTTGAATCCAACCCAGAGCGTAGCGTACATGGCCGAGATGGCGATTCCGAAAGCAACAGTGCCGAAAGCCGCGGTGACGATGCTCTTCTCCGAGCCGTGGCGGTAAGTCGTAGACTTCTCCTTCGGCCACCAGTACTTCCAGATGTCAGGGCGACCGATCATGTCAGTGTAACGATCATTCTCAGTCTTCTCGGCGACGAATGACTTCACAGTTCTGATGGAGCCGAGGGCTTCAGTTGAGGCTGACGACGCCTTTGCCAGCGCGTCTTGGTAGAGCTTAGAAATTTCGCCGATGTAGACCCCGACGGGGATGCAGAAGACGATGAGACCGAAGAACACGCCGAGGCAGATCACGGCCAATTTGGGGGAAATAAGGAACATTATTACAACGCAGGCGATGGATTTGATGATTCCGATTGTGACCTCCGGCAAGGAAGAGGTCGTGGCGACCTGAATGATGCCCGTGTCCGACCCTAGCCGGGAAACCAAGTCGCCACTCTTTATGGCGTCAAAAAACCCAATCTCCTGAAGAAGGATATGAGAGTACAGGTCTTCCCGCAGACGGGCTACCACCCTCTCGCCAGCCATGCCTATTATGGTGCCACGGATGAAACCACAAAACATTCCTCCCCAGTGGATGAGGAACACCAGTCCCATCTTTGTTGATACTTCAGACCTCATTCCCTCCTTGGTCATAGCGGGATCGACGATGTAATCTGTGACGAGGATTGATATTCATGAGTTAGAATTACGTAGCAGTGATAGTGGCAAATTGACGCAGTTGAAGCATCCCCAGCTCGTCGCTTCGCTCCCCGTAGCTTTCGTACCATAGCAATCTGAGAGAAGCAGCGGCGCTGTCAAACCCGCGACCTCCGCAGCAGTCATGAACAACAGGGCGACGCCCAGCATCGGCCACTCATTCCTGCTGAGACTTATGAACGCATGAAAAGATGGTGCTGGGGGCGTGTTTGTGTCGGCTTCTGTTGTTGTTTCATCCAATTGCTGTTCTGCCTCATCATCCACCACCTCCACTTTGACCGACGAATAAGAGGATGAGTTTGTTGTGGTTTCGCACATACTATTTTATAGGTTAAGCTATTGAAGCGAGGATGAGAACAAAGTCGGAGACGAAAAGATTAATAGTGGGTGAAGTATCGTAGAAGGTATGTCCTAAAAATAACCCAGTTCTCCTGCTTCGCTCTCTCGCTCTTTACCGACGTCGTCCTTCAAATAACAAATTGACATCAAAAATTGTACAAGACAAGACACGAGAAAGTGATAGTTTGAGCTGGGGAGAAATCATGGACTACCAACAGGTGCGAACTCGCCCCCGCCTACCGCGTAACGGTGGAGACCAGGAAAAGGGTTCTTAAAAGTGTTTGCAGCTCGCCCTGCGCCTGTCCTCCACAAACTGCCTCATTCGGGCAAGCGGGATATGTTCGGCGAGGAATATACTTGTTTCCGGTGCAGTAGAAAGCATCTCGGCAGCTTCTAACTCGATCCACGCCCACGCGTCCATGCAGGCTGAAAAGGAAGAATTGTTGGAGTTGGTTGCTCAACTCAAAGCCGAGAAGGATGAGGCGGTGGCAAAGCTCGCGGCGCAAAGGGGCCAGTTCCAGAAGGTCATGGCTGAAATAAAATCGGACAAAACTCTCCAGGAGAGGCGTCGAAATCTGGATGCTTCCTCAAATCACGTCACCACTACCACTTTGCCCCTCGATCGAAACAAACCCGATGTGATAAACGGCGTCAACGGGATGCTTCTAAGAGATACGATCACGAAAACCTTGACTCAAACCATCCACGAAGAGCCAGAGGTGTTCCTGAGAGGCCTCACTGAGAGTTACAGCGTCGTGGGGCGCAAGTCGCTTTTTCAGGAGGTTATAGAGGACGAGCAATCTAACGACAGGGAGCATGTTGTTTACTGGGCCTTCATGTCAGACGGCCTTCAGTGCTGCGAACTTATTCTCCGTCTTCGGGTGAAGCGGGACGGGGAGGACATCGTAATCGGAGTCTCGTCGGTAGGAGAAGAAGGTGAGAATCGAGAAATTAAGGAACAACTCGACTCTACCCTCGAATCGCCCCTTCCCGACGTGATCCCGAACGGCAAGAAGCGGCTCCGAATTATACTAAGGAACGGGACAATGCTCCTGCGGCGATATCCTTACGGTCAGACATTGCTCACGTTCTCCACAGAGCTTCACCTGGAAGAAGTTAAAGACACGAGCGCGGGAGTTGGCACTAAAAGAAAAGCTAGGAGCACCCTCACTGCCAGTCAAATTATGTCTCAAGCTTCCCAAGCTTCCACGAAAAAACTTGCCCTTGTTAGCCTCAGCAGCAACAAGGCCAACGAAATGTTCTGCAAGTTATGTACCCTTTTCTACTAAAGGTTCAAGAAAGAGGAGGTGATTGATCGGCGCCAGATGGAAGATTTTATAAGCAACATTTCGAATGCGCCTCCCTTAGTAGAATTCGAAAAAAATCTAATCGCGCAGTCTATGATGCGGGCGGAGAAAATAATCTCAAAAGCGGAGAGAGTCACTGGAACCGTCAACGACTCAGTGGAAAAGTTTGTTTGTCGAGATGGGGACGATGGAGCCACATGGGGCGTGTCCGTGGCGAAGATTGACGTATCGGCTGCCGCCCTCTTCGCAGATCTTTTTTTACTGGACACTTACGCCAAAAAGGCCGAAAAACGAAAAGCAGCCATTCGAGAAGTTTGGGAAAGTATCGATGGCACACGAAGTGTCGAGTACATTAACTCACTCAGCCTGCCCGGGATCAAGGACCGATTATTTCATACGTGGAGAACTTGGGATAGGACGGTCGACGAGGAGGGGCGTCAAACTTACATTATCGCTTTCGCCCCCTTCGATGAGTACCAGGGAGAAATGTGTCACGAAGTTGTTGGGTCTGACAGGATGCAAGGGGCGACAACGAGAGGTGTGTTCATTGTCAAACCGCTGACCGAGAACACCTGTGAGTGGACTAAGGTTCAGCAGGCAGATCTCAAGATCTTAGTTTTGCCTGCGCACTTGGTCGACTTTCTCGTGAAACAGGAGCTGGGCAAAGCCAACGAGGTGCAGGAGCGTTTTAGGCGGAATGGGAAGGTAGTGGATCAAGAACACTCCACTATCCTTGTGGAGGTCATGAAAGAGCGAAGGGGCAAGGCACTGATGGAAGACCAGGTGGGAGATTTCGAAAGGTGCTTGGCTCTTTTGGGGAAGGAGGTGAGAGGCTGCGAAGACGAAGCCAAAACTCCGACGAGCTGCAAATCTGCCGATTTTCTATGACCAACTTTTCAAACGTCATTCTAACTGTGCTCGTTAACGCCAATCCCCATGCGACTCGCTACGCTCGTCGCAGAAAGAGGACGGCTGGAAGGTGCTGGAATCGCCTTATCCTAACGTCGAGATGTACCTGAACTATTTTCCTCCTCACAAGGGGGAGCGAAGCATCGGAACGGGAAAGGCAGTAGGCGTTATCGACTGCTCTGCGGAGGAGGCCGCAGCTTGGATTTTTGCCTTTTGCAGCAACGAAAAAATTGAGCGCAGCAAGGAGTATCGCAATCCTGCAAGGCTCGAGCTGAGAAAGAAGGCGAGGGAGAACGAGGCTACGTATGCCAGGATCAAAAAGATGCCGTTCATCCTGTACGACCGAGAGTTCGTATTCAGGATGATCTGGAGATCTACTGAGGAGGGCAAGTGCTTCGTTGCTATTGAGCCCGTCGATGATACACCAGACTACGGAGCAAAGAAAAAGACCGTCAGGGCCCTAACGCGAGGCCTATGGGTAATCGAGGATCTTCCAGACCGTGGCGGCGTTTTGCAGTGCAAGGCGACGTTGGTCCAGCAAATAGATGCGGGCGGATTTATTCCGACGTGGGCCGTGGATAAGAAGGCGCCTTTAGCTCTGAGCGCTGTCCAGGAGGCGATCGACGAGTTCAGGCAGGGCGATAGGATCGACGCTGCCGATAGAAAGGAGCTTTCGGATTTGATTAAGGTTGGCTGGAAGGAGGAGGTGTACAGCGAGGTTGAGCGGAACCTGATAGATAAGGGCAAGGCGGCCCTCAAGAAGTTTAACTCGGAGAGCTCTGGTTTTAAAGTGCTGCAGTCAGATGATCCGCTTATCACCGTCAAATTTGCTCATCTAGAGGATGACAAGATCGGGACAGGATATATTGAGTGTGTGATTGACTGTGATATGGAGGAACTTGCAGCCTATGAATACCTCAAAATGAGCCGAGAGTCATCAAAGAAGTTTCGCGAAAAGGGTGGTGTAATGAAACTCGTCAAGAAGGTGAACGACCACTCGTTTTATTACTTACATCGTCGGGATCTCAAAGTGACAGGCTTCAAGCAAAGGGAGTGGCGCAACGTCGTGACTTGGAAGAAAGAGGACGACGACAAACTGACCATGTGTTATGAAGACACAGATGCCCTCGACGAGGAGCATCCTCGAGATCCCAAAAACTTCATTGCGGCGTCTGCTCGCACCACATGGGAATATAAAAGGCTCCCTGCGATCAAAGGAATTCCACAAACTTTGGTTAAGGTAATTTCACGAGTTGATGTTGCTGGAAGCGTTCCGACCTTCGTGATGAACAAACTTGCCAATAAACACGCCGCGACGGTTATCTACATGAGAAAGAAGTATGACAAGAGCTTGGACATCGACGCCAGCCGCAGAGCAGAGCTCGTGCAGATGATAGAGCTGAAGCAGGAGTCTGGGGGGACTGAAGTTTTGACACAGTTCGAAGCGCTATACCAGGATAAGACAAGATGGAAACGGCCATCTAGGAACTTTGCGTTGGCTGACAGCAAGTTGCAAGTTGAACTCGTGAGTGGCCACGATTGGGGCTCGACGAACATCAAAGTAGCAGCAAAGGTGGAAGAAGTTGCCGCCTTCTTGTGGGACTTCTGCAGCCGTGCAAATCAGACAGAAGGTGTGGAGAGGACCGTTGAAGAAATCTCTGAGGACGAGGTTGCGGGAGGCCTGATAAAAGACGTAAAGACACATCGGGTCCAAAAGCTTGACAGCAAGCATGGCGGCAGCCACCGCAACAGAGTTTTTAACAATGTAATGAAGCTTCGGAAAGTTGACAGCGATACAATAATAATCCTCTTCTCTCCCCTCGAGGAAGAGGGCAAAGAAACCAGGAGAAGCTCAATGACAGCCGGACGAAGTGTCTCTCGAGGCTCAGTCAGCGAGGGAGCTGGCATTTCCGTTACCGCGAAAGAGGAAATAGCGATTAGACTTGGAAGGGCGGGGTTGGGGGAGACAAAGCTTGAATACGCTTGTAACGTTGTTCTGGGCTTTGGCGTTAGCCGAGGCGCAAGATCGGCCTTCATAGAGCGGCGGCTCGAGGAAATGGTCGAGGTTTCAATTTACTTCCATAGGTTGAAAAAACTCGATGATTTCAAAGCGGAGGATGGCCGAACGCTTGCATATGATTTGCTGTGGAAGACGGACTTTCCGAAACAGAGGGTCGACAGATTGAAGGAGGCAATCGAGAAGAGTAGAGCTTTGCGGGAGTTGTGTTCAAGGCACTCTTGGATGTCGAGGATGCTTTGCACCGCCCTTGAAGGAAGCTTACATAGAAACAGATCAGTGGGAACAAAACTGGTTTGTGTGAGTAACAAAGAGGCAATCCAGATCGGGAAGAACTTAGTGCCTTCCCTGATGACCGAGCAACTTGCAATTGCGGGTGTGAACGAGTGGAAAATTCAGAACCGTGCGGTGAAGGAATTGATGAAGGAGCAAATCTGGTTCGAGCCGATGATGGTGGTTATCGGGAAAGGCATCGTCAAGGCCGCAGCATGGGGATTGATGGCCCGCGTCATCATTGGAGCTGTGCTGAGCGTGACAGATTTAGCGACCGACATTTTCGTTCTGAAAGAGTTTTGGGACGGAGGCGAGGAGCAGCTTGCATTTAGGAATGCGCAGCTGGCCAGCTTGTCGGCGTCTATGGGAATGCAGCTCTTCTTCGTGGTAGGCCAAAATCGAAAGAAGGGTTTGCTGAGGATCCTGAAGGAATGCTTGATCGTATTGGTAGGAGCTAAAGCGCCAACTGATGCATACCGTGTTGCCAAGGGCGCAGAGCAGGAGGAAGATACTCAGGTTGACCCGATGACGGAGATGATTTGCACTAAATGCGCCGAGCTGTTTGCAGAGAGCATTCCAGGAATCTTAATCCAATTGAGTGCCATTGTCAATACGATAAACAGTGGAAAGAATGTTACAATGACATCATACCTGTCGCTGGCAGTATCTCTCTTGACTACGGGATTTATTAGCGCCACAATCAGCTACGACTTCGATACAGACCCCCGGAAGCGAGCATTCAACCCTGAATTCTACGGATATGTGCCAGACAATGGTAGGAAGCGAGCATTTCTTTTCTCCACGATGACATTACTGTCGGCAACACAAGTTCTAATCAAGGCCACACTGATAATTGTTTTGGCTTCACTTGGTTCAAGATTTCCAGTTCACTACCTCTTTGGCGACATAGTGTTTTATCTGCTGTACAAGGTGGCGAGGAGAGATTTTACGTATTGGATTCCAGTGGAAGGTGTTATAGGATTAGTCGTCTCCAGCGTCTGTAGAATAGTTGTCAAGTTCGTGGTTGATTTTGCGGCTATCATGCATTTCCGCCATCCATATGATGTAAGTAATTTTATTTTGCTCTCAATGCAATTAAGTATTCTAACCATCGCCATTCTTTTCAGATTGGAGGGTTATATTTTTCACTGAACATGTTCCTGCCACTTCTTGCACTGACATTTTTGTTGGCCTTAGATATGACGAAGGGAGATCTTTCTGAAAGCACTTTGAAGCTTTTCACGAGCTTGGTCATGATTTTGGGAGGCAGCTTGATAATTCTGTTTGGAGTTTTTCTGTTGCTGATGAACAAAGAGGTGAGGCCGAATAGCAATTAATTAGTTGAGGAATCAAGTTTCTAACATCTTTTAAATACTTTCCAACAATTTGTGCAGTATCGCCACACATTTTACAGCATGGAGACTGGTGGCCAGCTGCTAAGAAGGCTGTTCCTTGAAGGCGACGATGTATCAAAAGCTCAAGTTTTCAAGAAACATAAAAGCTTGTGGGCGCCAATAAGAGACAAAGCATCAGTGTGGGTGAAGGAGGGCTGGGCGACATGGGAGATGGAGAAGCCAGATTGGTTCACGGATAGGTGGAGGAATAGCGTTTCTGATGATATGATACCAATGAAGAGTAAGACGACATCTGAAAGAGCAGGCGAACAGGAAAGGAAAGGCCGAAGAAAAAGCATCTCGCAAATCCTCGGCGGAGCAAAGACCCCAAAGGTATCACCGGAAGATGGGGTCGAAGAGAAGCTTGACGAAGACGAGTTCGTGAGGCAACTGAAGCGGAGGTGAAGCAACAGTTTTAGTAGAAAAAATGCCGCCTCACTTTAGTTTTTTTCTTTTTCCCTCTTCAAAAATTGTAATCCCTCCCCGCCCCACAACCCCCCATAAACCAACCCCCTACAAAAAAATCCCCCCACTTACACCCCAACAGTCGAACTCTTGTTCTCCATCTGCTTCAAATACTCCTTACTCCCCATCTCCCCCATCCTCTCACTCTTCCCCTCCACGACTTCCTTAAGCCCCTCCTGATACTCAATCATCTTCTCCATAACCCCTTCCCTTGTGCTCCCCACGATCCTAACCGCCAACAGTCCCGCGTTCTCCGCGTTCCCGATCGCGACAGTCGCGACAGGTATACCCCTAGGCATCTGACATATAGAATAAAGCGAATCGACGCCACTCAAAGTACTCGTCTTAATAGGCACTCCGATAACGGGGAGTGGTGTCAAACTAGCCACCATACCTGGGAGGTGGGCCGCGCCTCCCGCGCCCGCGATGATGCACTGGAGGCCCCTCTGGTGCGCTGACCTGGCGTAGGACATCATCTTCTCTGGGGTTCTGTGGGCGGATACGATGTCGACCTCGTAGGCTATGTTGAACGTATCGAGGATTTTGCATGCGGATGTCATGGCTGGGAGGTCGGAGTCTGATCCCATTATTACGCCGACGAGGGGTTCGGGCTTAGGGATTCTACCCCCGTCCTTCCCCCCCTCCTCTGTCAAACCAACAGCGTCCAGCAGCTTCTTCAAGTTCCCCTGCAGCTCGCTCTCGCTATCAGCCGTGACGTTGATATGTCCCATCTTCCTCCCCTTCTTAGCTGGAGCCTTCCCGTACCAATGTACCGTCGTCCTCTCCATCCCCATCGCCAAATCGTTTACCTTAAGAGTCGAAGACATATCACCTTCTCCCAACACATTAACCATCGCGGCTGCGCCTACGCACATGTCAGTATCACCTAACTCCATACCAGCCACGGCCCTAAGATGATTCTCAAACTGACTTACGGCGCAAGCATCCTGAGTGTAATGACCGGTGTTATGAGGTCTCGGGGCTACTTCGTTGAGGAGGATATCTCCTGATTTAGTTAGGAAGAGTTCGACGCCGAATATACCTACAGCGCCTTCGCCTAAAGAGGAGATAGCGTTGCGGGCGACTTCTTCGGCGAGGAGACGGGCGGAACGAGAGCAACGGGCGGGGGCCACGACGACGCGGCAGACAGAGGAACGCTGGATGGCCGTTACTGTCGGGTACGATTTGACTTCACCTTTGGTTGATTTTACGACCATGACGGCTAGCTCGTCAACGAAGTCGACCCAACCTTCGCAGTAGACTCCCCCCGACTTCCCTCCGTTGTAAAGCAGGTTGAACTTCTCGTCGACGTCGGCGAGGGAGCGGAGGACCGCGTTGCCTCTACCGTCGTACCCTTCCTTCCTGCTTTTTAACATCAAGGGTAAGCCGAATACTTCCACCGCCTCCTTGACCTTCTCGACGGTGGGGCAGTCCATGTACCTTCCTAGGGGTATGCCGTGTTTCTCAAAGTGAGACTTTTGGACGTACTTGTCTTGGATTAGGCGGATGGTGTTGGAGGAGGGGCGGACGGGGACGCCGAGGGACTCGAGGGCCGCCAGGGCGGGGACTGACACGTGCTCGATCTCCATTGTTATGACATCGCAACCCTGCCGACGAGCGAGCGAGCGAGCGAGCGTAGCGTAGCGTTCATACAATTAGTGAACACAGTTAGTAGTAGGTCTGTCTCATCAGTTTCAGTTTCACGTCACCTCTTGACGTCTCTCTTGACGTCACATTGGTGATGCCTCTTCACTGGCGTTTCACTTTTCTTCTCCTCACCTTCGCAAGTTCCCTCAATTTGTCCTCCTCCTTAAGTCCCCCCTCCACACTTCCCCCAGGGCTGAAAAGTCCACAAGGGCTCTTAGCCCCATTCGCGTCAAGGCAGCGAATATTAAGAGAAATACGAGGAGCCTCTAAGGCCATCATACGACCCAGTTGACCGCCGCCTATTATACCGATTACGGGAGGTGAAGTGGCGTTCATGATAGACTACTACGACGATTATAATGGATAGTAGTACAGGTGAGTTAATGAATGCAACGGTGAGTGGACACTGTAGCAATTAATCAATAATCAAGAAAAGTGAGATTGCACCAGGATTGATGGCCATGGCCTGGGACATTTTATAAGGAAACTTTCCTTATGGTAAGGAAAGTTTCCTTACCCTAAGGAAACTTTCCTTACATTCATTGGCATTCATTTTCTTCACTTTGCACAATAGTCAAGCACTATTAATAACCAACCCACACCAGATCATATCACTAACGTACGTTCTTTCTAGAGGTAGTATAATATATCATAATGTCGCGTGAGAATTTTGGTAAAGGTGATCTCGATAAGCTCCTCTCCTCCACAGCCGGTGAGAACCTTCAAGCCACTCACGATGCTACCGAGATGGTCTTCAATGACGGCGACGACGGGGTGCAGATCAGGGGGAGAGCTAAGGATAAGGTCGTGGTGAAGAGGTGGAGGAGGGGGGAAGGGGAGGAGAGCGATAGCGATGACGAGAGCGACGATGGCCTAGCAAACAAAGAGAAGAAGAAAGAAAAGGCTCCCGCCAAAACCGATGCAGCCTCCAGCGTTCCTCAACCTTCCCGTCCCTCCGCGCGTCCCCCCCGCCGGTCTCGTTCCTCATCGTCGTCCTCCTCTGACTCAGACTCCGACGGTCCCCGTCGTAAAACGAAGCCCCGCGTCCGAGCCCGCGTCAAGGCTTCTCTTAAATCTACAGCTCCCAAAGTCGCAGGCGACAGCAGCGACAGCGACAGCAGCAGCGACGGGGAGGAGGAGAAGAGGAGGAGGGAGAGGATCAGGAACAAGGCTAAGGAGAGGGAGGAGGAGGAGGTGAGACAGAAACATCGCCTCTGACGAGGGCTGAGCAGGATGATTGACCCCCTCCCCCTCGCAGAAAGCCAAGCTAAAGATAAATGCAGAACAAACTGAACAACAACAAGCGGAAGAAGACTCCAAAGACCCCTCAGGCTCCTCCTCCTCAGAAGAAGAAGAAAAATCGGGCTCCGAATCAGAAGAAGAATCCTCAGACGACGGGCGCCCTCCTACCCTCTCCTTGAAATTCGTCCCCAAGTCCCAACGCGGCAAGACGGCCTGGGAGAAAGAGGAGGAAAAATCCTCAATAGCCGCCGTAGCCTCCGCCTCTCAAAAGAAGGCCCGCAAGGCCGAGACCCGAGCCCTCGCCGCTTCGATCCTTCAAAAGGAGAAGGAGCTAAACGGGAAAGAAGACGTATCAAACGACCAAGCCGACTTAGCTGGCCTCCCCTCCTGCGACAGCGAAGACGACGATTTCCCCGACCCCACATCCCGCGGTTACAAAGATTGGGAGGAGAGGGAGATATTACGCCTAGTCGAAGAATCCCTAACAAAAAGCCGCAAAAAGGACGACATAAAACTCTTAGAGAAGAAGAAAGAACTCAGCAAAATGACAGACGAAGAGCGCATCCTATCAGACCCCACCCTCATGGAGAAAGTATCCGAGCAGAAACAATCTAAAATAAACAACAAGTCAAAAGGTAACCTCCTACAACGTTACCAGCACAAAGGTGCCTTCTACATGGATCCTTCCAAGCTGGATGCGACGGACGTACGTAATAGAAACTATCATCTTCAGGCGACTGATTCCGCTGTTGATGTTAGTAAATTGCCGGAGGTTATGAGGAGGAAAGGTTTCGGGATTAAAGGGATGAGCAAATATAAAGGGGCTAAGGAGGAGGATACGACGGGGGACTTTAGAGTTATGGAGGATAAAAAGAGGAAGAGACGGTGACGGTGTTTTGTTTTTTTGTATGAATGTGTGTTGTTTTTTTTTTCCTTTCTCTTTTTTTCTCTCTACTCTCTCCCTTTTTTTTATTTGTTCTAAAAAAACGTCATTTTAAAGCACGAGGGCTTCAGCCGTCAGTGGCTCGAATCCAAGTTCACTCTGCGGTATACCGAACTCCCTCATCTTACCGCTCGCGCTTGAGACGAGCTGCTGGTACGCAGAGGTGATCCTTTCGAGCTCGGCTTGGAGGTCGCGGGACTGTTGGTTCTTCAGTTCGAGGACTGAGGTTATGCGGCCCTTCATCTGGCCTAGGGTTGAAGGCTCGAGGTTCGCGCGGGAGAGGACCTCGTTCACTGAGGCGTTCTGCTGCTCGGCGATCTGGTTCATTCCGGTCAGCTTCTTCTCGAGGATCAGGTTGCGGAAGCCGGACTTCTGCTGGGCTTCGTAGATTGTGGAGATGAACTTGGAGTGGAGGTCCTTGCGCTCGGAGTCGACGGAGCTGTACCTCTGCTGGAGAACCTGTGAACGAACGGAGAGTGGGGAGTGGTTGGGGGCGTTAGAAAATTGCTTGCGGTTGAAACATATTCCTCACTTCGTACCTGGTGCTGCCACTTCAGGCTCTGGTACTGGTTCTCGACCACGACCAGCCGGGCCTTGGTCTTCTTCAAGTCCTCCTTCTCCTTCTTGTACTTCGTCAGCACAACATTGAGGTGCTCAACGTCCTTCTGGGCCTTCTTGAGGGGCTCCGACATTCTGCGGTTCTCGTTGTAAATCTCATTCATCTTCTGCTCGTCAGCCTGCTCCTTCTTCTTCATCTCAGCGACCTCGTCCTTCAGGCTCTTGATCAGGTCGAGGTTGTTGTGGGTGATGTCGTTGTAGTAGTTCTTGATCTCGGAGAACTCCTGCTCGTGATCCTTCATGAGCTGCTTGATGTGGGCGTTCTTCCTCTCCTCGATGGCAGACGTCTCGTTCTTTCTCCGGAGCTCGAGCTTCTCCCGAACGGTCTTCATCTTCTTGTCGTAATTCTGCGACGAGGGGTTGAAAGCGACGCGTTAGAAACGTGAGTCGATATCAGCAACGCCCCTCCTTCTCTCACCTTGTGCAGCTCCGAGCTCTTGCGCTCAAACTCCTGCCTCAGCAGCGTGATGTTCCTGTCCTGCTGCTGCTTGAGGCTCTTCAGGTAGTCCCCGTGGCTCAGCTCCATCTCCTTCTTGTCGAGGTTGAGGTTGCGCCTGTCTATCTTGAGCTCGGCCTCCTTCGACCTGTTCGCGTCCTGGGACAGTTTCAGGGCGACCTCACTGTCAGTCTTGGCGCCGGTGATTTCATTCTGCGGGAAGTTTTTTCGGGGGGGGTGGGGGGGGTTAGAGTCTAGGGTCGTCCCGGGGTTTCCCACAAACGTCGAAATAATTCCGTCAACGCCGTCCTCTCACCTGATGCTCAAACAACAAATGCTTCACCCTCTGCTTATAAATTTTGATAATAACCTGGTGCTTCTCCTCCAAATCCTGCAGCTCCCTGTCCTTGTTCCTGAGCTCGGCCTTCTTGTCCTCGAGGCGCTTCTTCTCGATTATCCAGAAGTACGAAACCTTCTCCTTCTGCTGCTGGAACTCGTTGAAAGCAGCGTCCTCCTGCGGAAGGGGAGAGGGGAGGATGGGGAGAGGAGTGGTAAAGCGGTTGAGATTCGCAAACGTGTTAGCATCGGCTATGTAGGGGCAGTGTTTCTCGTCATAAAACCTTCGTCCGCCTTGAGTAAATCATTCAACGTCAACGTTGTTCAGACGGAATTCTTTCATTCCCCCGTCCCAGATCAAACCCCCCCCCCACCCCCCTTCTGTGTTTTCGCCCTCACCTTCTTTGTCTGGTTAGCGCAAACGCTCGCCATTTTGATCATAGCCTTTCTCTCAGCTTCCTCCGCGTTGTCCTCTACTGGGGCGGCGGCCCCCTTTCCCTTCTTTCCCTTCTTGGGCATGGTCTATAATGGGGCTGTTGGGGCGGAGTGGATTCAGTTGACGGCTTTTTTAGAGGGACTAGAAGGGGGGGAGGGGAGGTAGAGGAGTCTGGGGGGGTTCCTTGTGTTTAGCCAAGCGAGTCGGTGGTATGCTGGCCTACGACGTATACTTTGAGACTTTCTGGATTTGTAAGGGTCAAAATTATTTGGGGTAGGATTTCTGGATTCGCTAGGGGGGCAGACATGGTTCTCTTTCGCCGCGGTTCGCTTCGCTTCCTCAGTCTGAGCTGCCGCTCACTTCGCTCGCCCCGCGATCGTATCAAATACCAAAGGAAACTCGATGTGAAACAAAGAACCTTAGAATTTACCTTTTCAGGGCTTGGTGACGTTTTATTTTTATATATTAAAAGAATAGCGCTAACTTTTAACCCCCTTTTTCCACCTCTCCTCCCCCCCCCCCCCCCCCGCTTCCTTTTCACTTCTTCTCCTCCTCCTTCTTCCTCTTAACCATAACCATTTCCTCCTTCTTCGGTTCCTCCTTCTTCTCCTCCCCCTCCCCCTCCTCCTTATTATACTCCACCCTATTCTGCACAAGATCGTGCAAAGCCACGACGCTCCTAATCAAAGAACTCAGATATATCACGACGTGCATGTCGTTTGTTTTTACCATCATGGCTGAGACGAGGGAGGAGACGTTCAGGTTAGGTAAAAGGTTGAAGATTGACTGGAGGTTGTACATTATCTGCTGGTTGACTGGGAGGGTGCCTGCGAGGACAGCCTCGAGGTAAGCCTTCATCTCGGTTAGCTTCTCCTTGAGGGCGGAGAGGCCGTCGATCTTCGACTTGATGCGGCTGGCGACTGTGGAGACTGTGGGGTCGTTGATGTCGCGGAGGAGGTGCTCGACGCCGACCTCCTCGGCCTCCAGGGCGCCGACGGTGGAGGGGAGGTGCTTGAAAGTCTTCTTGATTTCCTTGCCTTCTTGTTCGACTTCTTCGAAGGCCTTGTAGGCGGTGGTGGGCAGCTGTAGCGGAGAGCAGTGGTAGTGGTAGTGGTAGTGGTAGTGGTGCGGAGAGGTTGAGAGAATGTTAAAATGTGTGTGAATGTGTGTGTGTGTTCGTGCGTCCTCCTGCCTTAGCTGCTCTTCCTCCTTCCTCTTGTCGCTCTCACCTCCTCCTGGTTCGGCCTGACGTCGATGATAACAAAAACCGGCTCCTTACAGAACCTCCCCAGCAGCTCGTTGATCTTCAGGTCGTTGGCCTTGATTTTAGGCCCGGAGGAGTAGAAGCCTACGATGCGCTCTTTGGCGGCGACTTTGCGGAACATGTTGAACATGTTCTCGAGGTAGTTGTGGTCGAGGAACCAGACGGAGGGGTTCTTGAGGTCCTCTTCGAAGGGGACGGCGAAGCTATTCGTTACGTCCACAACTAAGGGGGATTGGATGATTTGGGGATGAAGGGGTTGAGCATTTGAGGGAGGAGAGGAGGGCGTCAGAACATTGCATTGGAGGGGAACTAGGGAAACGAGGGTTTGGGGCCGCACGTGGAGCGCGACAGTGCCGTCGGTATTCTGCCAAAGTTCGTCACATCATCGCTTCGTCGCTTCATCGCTTCGTCGCTTCAATCCGATTGATAGTACAGGGGCCCCTCCCCTCCCCTTTCGCCTCACTGCTTCGTCTCTCACCTCCTCTGTGCGTACTCCCCAACAAAACTCCCACAACCCTCTTCCTAGTATCCCTAGCAACCCTATTATAATGATCGACAACACTCAGCAGGACTAAAGGGTGAACAACAACACTCGATAAAGACATAGGACCTGCGGCTGACTGCGGTGCTGGGGTAGCTGTGGATGTTTCTTCTGACATCTTTAAAGGTCTGCACGGTGTGGAACGATTCGAACGATTGTTAGGAACGATGTTAGGAACGATTGTTAGGGTTATATTGGAACGTTTTTACAATGGAGACTCTCCATTTTGATCGAACCGATCATATTCAGGGTCAATTAACAATTTTTAATAGGTAATGAACGACGTAGAAACTGTACTTTGAGATAATACATATATACAAAGGCTGTGCAAGATTATAATGTACTGTATCGGTATAATTCAGGCGATGGGAGGGATTCAAAATCCAAATGTTGCTCGGATGCCAAAACGAAGGAGCGAAGGGAAATTGCCACAGAACGTCACGATACGTCTCTCCACCCGGCCATGCCATCAACTTATATAAGATGCGACGTATCGATCGACTCTGGAGTCGAAACGTACACAAATTTAAAATAGTCAAAGTCGGCAAAATCCTGAAACATCATCAGAAAAAATTTCATTGAAAATCAAAAAAATTCAAACGTCTTCTCACACGAAACGACTCCAGCTCTTTTAGACCCCCGCAATAAAAGCCCCTAAAACCCCCGATCGTCAAAATGTCAACCCTCCTTCCGACGACTACGCCCGCATTCACCTTGGCACAACTCCGATCCTTCCTCGAGCACACAGCCGAGCAGTTTGTGTTGCAAAACAAGAGCATATCCGAGGGCGATGTGGAGTTCGTCAGAAAGATCGTTCTTTTTGCTACGTCTTCCGACAACATCGCTTCTTTCGAAGAGAAAAGGAAACAACTGGTCCCCGCCAGGCACACGGAGGTCTTGGCTACGGTAAATGAACAGGAAATCACTGCCCTCCCCCAGGGATTCTCGTCAATCGGGAAAGTTCTTTCGTCTACGGGCAAAGTCAAATCAACCACCTCGACTCGAGTCACTCTCATGACGAGCAAGATCAAGATTTTGCCTATGGAGAGTCAGTCTTCGACGGCTCTCGGCATACTGAGTTCACCTGACGCAGTAAAGTTCACTAAGGCGTACAACAAGGACCTCGAGATTGAGAGCGATATGGTACGGCAGATGGACAATGAATTACAAATATACACCGACGAGGAAGACGAGATGATCAACTCCGCGCTCGGTCTCAACTCCGGCTTGAATATGAAGGGGGCGATTCCATTTCAGGACTTCAAGTCCACATTCTCGACGACCACGTTTTTTAGGGGCTTCTATAACACCAAACTAGGCGATATATATTCCATGAGCACGTGCACGCTCCGTGGGAACCATAGCTGGGTAGCGGCGAGGCTAACCAACTATTACTACCTCTGCATGAACCCAGCATTTGGTGTACAGAAGGAGTATGTAGCTGGTGAGAATGAGTATTTGGAAGTCCCGAACAAGCACAGCATGGTCTTCAAAGAGGACTTCGCCTTTCCCTCGCCCCTCAGCGACCGAGAATTCATTGTTAAAATCGTTTGGAAGAGGTTGAGTAAGAAGTCTGTCATGGTCGCCTACCACCCCCTCACCTCACACCCCAAGGTCGAAAACAAGGACGGAAAAGCGGTGATAAGAGGTTCGCTTCAACTTGCCATGCTAGTAACGCAGCTAGACGACAAAACAACTGAGCTAAAGTGGGGTTCGCATTTCAACTTCGGGGGGAAACTTCCTAGCAGCGTCATTAATGGGTTTGTTGTTCCAAATTTCAACAGAGGTCTCTCCCACCATCAAGACTTCTTTGCCTACTCAATCCAACTGCAAGATCTTACAGAAATAGACGGAAAGCTCTTGGGCGAGGTACTTATCAACCAGATCAAAGCGGCGAGAAAAAGGGGCGGCTGGAAGAAACGTGCGGAGCTTGGAAAAGTCGGAGTCGACGAGTTCCTCTACATCTCGGCGGCGATGCGTGAGCTGCTGCCTCGGCACCCTTGGTTCAGGGCGCTGCTGCACGAAATCAGCCTCAACAAAATTAAAGCTGCACGAACAGTGCACACGGCGCTTGGCGATATGAAGGATAATGACGCCATCAACCTGGCGAAGGGCCTCTCCACCATTATCCTCTCAAACACAGAAGCGTCAGCGGCAGTGGACCACTGGATCGTCCAGAATGCAGCCCTGGAAGAGTTCGAAAAGGAGTACGAGTGGATGCGCTCGTTTTTCGGCGAGATCGCCCAGTACAACCTGAATACGAGTAACTTTGGCCTGAGGTTGAGAGTAGTCGCAGGGGCAATGCTCTCGACGATCGATTTAATAACCGACGTATACATGACAGTTAAGTTCTTTAACACCCCTGGCCAAGACAGCTACGGAAGGACTAAGGCGTGGTTGATCAGTCTGACTATCCTTGCTCAAATTATTGGCGGATATGCTCAGAACTCCAAGAATTTATCGCATTTCTTAAAAGATTCGCTTGCAGTATTGATTGGCTTCAAGCCCGCCCTTGACGCATATAGGGTCGGATCTGGTGTGGAGAAAGAAGATTATCAGTTATTTTCCCCTCTTCATGAGATGACGTTTTGCAAAATCATAGAAACAGTGTTTGAAGCAGTCCCTTCGTCAATCGTACAGATATACGCTCTCCTCCTCGCAAAAGAAAAGGGTTTGGACGCAATTGTGTCTATTCTCGTTTCTGCCGCCACAATCTCGTTCACATCTTCCATGATCAGCTATGACTGGGAAACTTTACCCGAGTAGAGGCGGACGGTCCCATTCCAATACGGTAAGTCATCAGTAGCTACGCTGCTGATTTGCCTGCACAATTCTGACACTGTTCTGATCTTCATAGGATACATCCCCGACAAGGCTTCGAGTCGTGCTATCTGTTTCCTGTCGATGATGTCGCTTTCGTTTGCACACGTTATGCTTCGCACGTTTTCGTGCGGATTGCTCGCAGTGACGAACATGCGCTGGTTGACATACTATCTTGCTGCGGACATGGGACTTTTCTTTCTCTACAAGATCGTGAGGAAGGACTTCTTTTACTTCATCAATATGACGGGGATCGTTAGACTTTCAATATCGATTTTGAATGTGAGTATAGAATATGCCATTATTCCACTGCGAATTTTAACCTCATAAGCCTCTCTCGCTCGTCTCAGAGATTCGCTATAAAAGGCATGGTCGATTTCACCATGCTAATCCACCTTCGTGGTTCGTGCGAAATGGGCGGGTTTTGGTTCTTAGTTACTTTACTGCTTTCGATGACGGGCAGTTTTGTTTCTGCGTACCTGTACTCAAACCACTACCAAGACGACGACAAACTTGACACAGAGTCATTGCAGGCCGTCCTTGGCAGCCTCAGCGCCATTTGGGTTCTATCTGCCCTATCATTAGTCTTAGTTATGGACCGAAAATACCTCTCCACGTTCT
This sequence comes from Triparma strigata, assembly GCA_030267945.1. Lineage (NCBI taxonomy): Eukaryota > Bolidophyceae > Parmales > Triparmaceae > Triparma > Triparma strigata. Next base: position 61,609 of record BRXY01000295.1, on the reverse strand, counting down.
ACAACTTTGACACGGCTTCGGATTACGAACGAAAATGCTTCATGAATGCGAGAGAAGACCAAGATGACCTCAAGAGCGAGCTCCTCACTGATCACCCTGACATGTATCGGACGTGGGGCGACGAGCTTCTCAAGCCTTGGACGCTCAAAAATTGGGACAGATGGGAAGAGGAGAAGCCGGCGTGGTTCACAGATGCCTGGATCGAATGCGTGCCCAACGAATACATCCCCTATGACTGGCGAGTCAAGTACAACAAAACCAAGGGAAGGGTTGAAGATCCACAGATGAGAAGAAGGTCGAGCGTACAGCAAGTGAAGATGCTCATGGGCGGCTTAGAGGAAAAGTAGCCGTATCCTTCGCTTCCGCTTTAAAATTTGTAAAACTAAAAACCACTGCCCCTTTTAATAAAGAGATATCTTACACCCCTCCACCCCCTCCACAAACCCTTTAACCAACCTACAAACCTCCCCCCTCGTATCCTTCAACGTAATAACATTAAACCCTTTCCCATCCTCTTTACAATCCATAACCACCAGCTCAGTCTTCTCGAACGACAGAGCCCCGTGCTCTAGGAGAGCCAGAATACGGCTCGGCGTACCGCAACATATCGGGTAAGCGTTCGAGGTTAACATTGCGATCTGATCTTCTTTTTTCATGTTCTTGCTAAACAGTTTACCGACTCTGACATTCAAGCCTTTGAGGATCTTTAGAATTTCGCAGCTTCTCTTGGCGGAGCTGGAGATTATTGTGGCGAGGGGGGAGGGGGAGCGCCAGTTTTTTAGACGCTTGTTGCCGCCTTTGTGAGGGGGAAGGAGGTGGAGACGGAGGAAGGAGAGGAACTGAGAATCGAGATCTGGGAAGAACAGTTGTAAGGGGGGTGTGGAACGTTAGTGCCCTTCGTTTTCTTGTTTTCGTTTTTCCTCTCCTTTCCCTCCACAATAATAATTGTTCTCTCACCTTCGATTTTCGTGGTACTCTGAATCGGCGTCCCCACAAATTTATCAACCGTCAAACCTTCTACGCCCTGAAACCCTGCCTCGGCGAGGGTGGGGAGGTACGCGGCGTTGAAGAACGCGCAGTGCGCGGGGAGGGGACGGGAGGTTATTGTACGGCCAGTTGTGATGAGGAGCTGGGAGTTGGATTGGGCGGAGGGAGGCTTGTCCTTTTTCTTCTTCTTTTTCTTCTTCTGAGAGGTTTCTTCTTCTTCTCCTGATTTAAGCTCAGCTCTTCGCTTCCCTGTTGAAGTGCTGAGCTCGGCGTCGTTGTCCTTTAAAGATAATGTGGCATCTCCTTCGTTCACTTGGAAGCCTGATTTTGCAGAGAGGCCTTCTGAATCGATTAAATCGGCCACTATCTCTTCACCGTTGGAGGCTGAGAAGTCAAAGTACTCATCATCGATGTCGTCTCCCATGATATGATTGGCTGCTAAAGATTGGTTGCTAAATTCGGCTGTGGAAGGAGGGTTGTGTGATGAGTTAGTAGTATAAAGAAGTATAAAGAAATGGTCGCTGGTGTGTAGAGCAAAAGTGATTGCTACGAACGCTTACACACAGCAAATTTTAACTAAATCACGTCATTATTATATCATATTCCAGAAACAAGGAGCGACGCCAACCCTACAACGCGAAACATGGAATAAAATCACCTGTAGGGTTCCTCTTCCAAAATATCAAGGAGCTGGGATCCCATTGTCTCTCAATCTGGTCTCACGCATAGCGCAGTCGACTCCTAGCCAATCAGAGCAGAGATACTAATACTACGGACCAATTCGAGGCTTCGTTACTCACACAACATCCCAAATACACCTAACAACCGACAAATAAACAAAACTTGCCACCGACACCGAACTCCCACCCTCATCCTCTCCTCCATTCCTCCATTCCGCAGCCATTCCGCAGCCATGGGCATCACAACTCTTTCTACCGTACTTCCTCCTCCCATTCCATCCCCTCTCCCCAAAACCATCTTCATAGACTCACCCTGCTGGATAGTCGAAGCCCTAACCTCCCCCTCCCTCTCCTCCCTCCACCATTCCCCCGTCCTCCACCTCTTCTTCACTCGAACCGTCGCCCTCCTGAAGCTCGATCATGAACCTGTCTTCGTATTCGACTCGCCGGATATCTCGCCTAACCCGAAGTTCCATCAGCATCAAGCAATAGTGAAGTCATTGGTACAGGAGCTGGGATGCGCGTATCACCGTTCATCCTCAAACTCTGAGGTGAGGTGTCAAAGTGTCTTCGGTTCAGTGTCTTGGGTTCTTCTCTCTAAATAAACCCAAATAATCTAATCCCCCCCTGCCGCCCCCGCCCCAGTCCCTCTGCTCCCTCCTCCACCTCCAGACCCCCTCCTCCTCCGTAATAACCAACGACACCGACGCCTTTGCCTATGGTTGCTCCTCCGTCTTCAAAAACGTCACCTGCTCCACCATCCTCTCCCGCTCCAGCCTCCTCCAGCCCTCCCCCCCCAACTGGTCCCGTTCCTCAGTGATCGCATTCGCGTACCTCGTAGGTTCAGACCTCTGCCCAGGCGTCAAAGGCGTCGGCTCCATAAACGCCACCACATTCATTGAGGCCTGCTCTAACCTAAAAATCGATCCCTTCGAAATCCTCGACGCGATGCACGAAGGTCGAACCCTCCCAACATCCTCTGCCCCCATTCCTAAAATCTTCGTAAGCCTGTCTCAAAAACTAACTTCATCTAAATCAAACCTCCCCTCATCAACTTTAAAATCGTACACATCACCTCCTCATTCAACATCCTCCTCTGTTTCATGTTCTTTAAAAATTCCCGTTATAGCACGCACTTTATGCTACGGATTTAGTAAGGAAATAAGTGAACCAAAAATCGTTACTATTTTAATAGAACTTCAGGCTATACAAGTAATAAAAAATTTAAAAGTTAATCATCTAGTTACTTTGAATAGAATCGTCGATGTAAAAGGATCGAAAAAATACGTTTTAGAGTGGGTTGGGATATACAAGAACGTTAAAATATACGTAAACGTGTCATCATCGAAACTCGAAGTTGAAAAAATCTTTCCTAAAAGAGTTGAAGAATTCGAACGCAGAATTAATAGAATGAAAATGAACGTTGAGACGGTTGAGGGTAGGAGGGCTCTTTTCGGTTTGAAGGATAATAAGAGGAAGAGGAAGGAGGGGGGTAGAAAATTCGACGTTTATAGAATGAAGGAGAAGCCGAGGAGGGAGCGGGGGGGGGGAGAGGATGGAGACAAGGATAGAAGTTATATGATGAATGGGGGGAAGATGCATAGGCTTTTCAGCCCGGGGAAGGTCGTTGAGAAGTATCATATGACGAGGAGTCCTGGTTTTATAATAGGCGAAGCTGGAGATAAAGGCAGATGCGGAAATGACGAAGATGACGAAGATGACGAAGATGATGTCGCGCGCGCTCCGTTTGCATTTTTCTAAACCCATACAGATAGACGTACACGTAAAAATTTAGCTATACAAAGATATAATCCGCTCCTTCTCAAACAAACATAATGTTCACCCCAAAACACTCCCCGTAAACCCATCCACAAACCTTCCGTCCTCCGTAATCCCTCTCCCCCCCCACCCTCCCCCAACCCCACAAACCCCGACCCTAAAACCCACCGCCACAAGATACTCAACAAAATCCTCTCCCCCCTCCCCCCCCTCCTTCAAATACTCCCAATACCAACGCCTGCAAACGAACCTTAAATAATCACTCTCTACGTCACCTCTTATCTCCTCCTCCCCTATTTCAACTTGAACCTGTCTTTGCATGTTCTTTATTTTCAAGGTGAATAATTTTTTAGACGAGTGTATTATCTCGTATTTCTTGGATATCTTTAACGAACGTTTTAAGAGTGTGAATATTGAACCGTCGAAGTTCTTTTTTAGGGATGGAGGGAGGGAGGATGGTGGGAGGGGAGATGATGGTGGGGGGGAGGAAGGTAGAAACGTTATGTTTAGGTAACCGGGGTTGGAGGGGAGGGTTTGGGTGGGGTAGCAACGTAGGTCTTCTGTTATTTTTTCCGTTCCTTTCAGAATATGTGACGGAGGTATGCCTGAAACCATTAGCCTACGTTTAATTCCTGGGGAGTGCTGGTCTTTGAAGGGTTGGAGGTCGGCCTCGGACTCCTTCAACTTGGGGAACTTTACGGGCCTCAAGAAAGCAGCAGTCACGTGATCTACTTGGTCGTGGAGGTTTCTTTTTTTGTGGATTTTCTCAATGTTAGAAGTCAAGGCGGAACGGAGAGGCGTCGTCTGGAGGATGGTGAAGAGAGGTTCTTTGGAGGCGTAAGTGAGCTTCGTAAGGAGCTGTGAGTTGTGGGTTTGGGCGCGGAGAGCTCGGACGGAGTGGAGGAGGGAAGTCAGAGTTTGGAGTTTTGGGGGAGGAGGAGGAGGAGGAGGAGGAGGGTCGTTACTGCTATCATTGGTACTGCTGGCGGTGGTAGTAGTGGCGGCGGTAGTAGTAGTGGCAGTGCCTCCTTCTCCTCCTATATCTATATCTAAACCTATACTAGAAAGCAGCTTGTTAAATGGTAAAGTAGTATCAGGTAGCACAGCGACAGGAGTCGACGTATCCAAAGTATGAGAGTGAAATGGACTATCTACAGATGGACCATCTACAGATGCATTGTTACACACAGCATCTGACGACATGTGCGTGTCGTAATCGATGGATGCAACCAGGCGCCTGTGTCAGGCGCCTGTGTCAGGCTTTGAGCGCAGGCAGGCAGCTCCTACAGCAGCTCTACGGCAGGCTACTACGGCAGGCTACTACGGCAGGCTCCTACGTCAGGCCTGCTATGAGCACCGATACTATTGAGGCTTAGGCAAACGTTTCAGGACCTAATATAGCAATAAATATCAATCGTAAGAAACTCGATAATAAAAACGGTCGAACGTGAGGCTCAACAAGAACAAAACAAACTAATTTTATTCCCTCACTTTCTCAGCCAAATTGTTTTCAGGCTTAGAAAAAGGTACATCCGGCACTTTACGACGTTTGCAGGTGGCTCAACCGGTGTTAAATATGTATAAAAGCTTGCTAGTAATCGTTAATAGTTAGTTATCGTTATTGGCTTAGAACAAATTATGAGAAACAAGGCATTGACGGCTCCCCGTCGAAAATGCGCCGTCGCTGTCGTTGTTTGACTGTGTAATAGGCAACCCTAACAGGCAAATGTGAGCGTGTAGCACCTTTACTGCATCATGCTTGGCCTCATCTCATCGACGATACGCACCATCGAACATATGAAGCGCGCTACAACCCATGGCGCTACAACCCATGGCGCTACAACCCATGGCGCTACAACCCATGGCTTGCCAATTGTATCTTCAGCGACTGATGTGATAGACTTGTTGTCACGGAAGCTGCACGGAAGCTGAGGTGCATCGGTCGTTCTGCACTTTATACCCTGCACTTTATACCCAATATTTATCGTCGTTTTATCAACCCTAACCTCTCACACACATGCTACCTCCCGCTATACTATCCCATGTATACTATCCAGACCACCAAATAATACCACACCGCACATACCACACCCACAAAGCACAAAGCACACAACACACATTCATTCCACAATGTCCGTCGAAAAGTCCCCCCAAATCCCCTCCAACCCTTCCCATGAGTCGAAAATCTCCTCCTGCTACGACACCAAATCCCAAGTGACTGGCGACAGCATCCTCCTCCCCTCCCGCATCCGCGGCAAGGTCCGCGACCAATACCCCCTCCCCACCTCCCTCCTCCTCCTAACGACTGACCGTCAATCCGGTTTTGACCGCGCCCTCGCATCCGTCCCTTTCAAAGGCTCCGTCCTCAATCAAATATCTAACTTCTGGTTCCAAAAGACTTCCCACATAATACCCAACCACATCATAAACCTCCCACACCCTAACATAACAGTCGCTAAAAAATGCACACCCTTCCCAATTGAAATGGTCGTAAGATCTTACATGACAGGTTCAACCTCCACGTCAATCTGGAAAAATTATTCTCAAGGTACGCGTTTATACTGCGGGCATGTACTTAGAGAAGGGTATGTTAAGAATGTTAAGTTGGATGAAACTTTGTTTACGCCTACGACGAAGGATGAACATGATAGGCCGATTAGTTGTGCGGAAATTGTTGAGGAGGGACTTATGAGTAAAGAGGATTTGGAGGTGAGTAAAGTGAAGAACATTATTTTGTTATCTATTCGGTCTGTTGCGGAGGAATTGGGTTTTATTTGTATTTTATTTTAAAAGACAATTCTAACAATTCACACCCACGTAGTTCTGCGAGAAGAAGGTCCTCGAAGTCTTCAAATTCGGTCAAGAATGGGCAGACTCCCGCGGTCTAATCCTTGTCGACACAAAATTCGAGCTCGGTAAAGACTCTAACGGTGAGATAATCCTTATTGACGAGGTCCTTACTCCCGACAGTTCCCGTTATTGGATAAAGAGCTCGTACGAGGAGAGGATTAAGGAGGGTAAAGAGCCTGAGAACATCGATAAGGAATTCCTTAGGTTGTGGTTCAGGGAGAACTGCGACCCATACAAGGACGAGGTGCTGCCGGAGGCGCCCAAGGAGATGGTTTGCGAACTCAGCAGGAGGTATGTGGGGTTGTATGAGATGATTACGGGGGAGGACTTTGTCATTCCGGAAGGGGGGGAGGAGGGGGTCAAGAAGGTCGTTGAGGAGATTTGTGGTGGGAAGTGAGTGAGCAATGGGAAGGGGAAGGGGAGGGGAGGGGAGGGGGCGCGGCTTTTGCAGAAATTAACTGAATCGGAGAATTTTGGAACTAAAAAAATCTAAAGGCGTCCCGTATTTCATTTTTACTCACAACCCGTCGTAATCGCCAATCCCCCGAACCTTTCCTATCACCCCGCTGACCTTACCCCTTACGCCTCCCTGCCTCATCTCCTCCCCGAGCACTTCCATCTCCACGCCGAGGAGCCAAACTTCGTACGCAAGCACCTCCACCCCCACGGGAGCCCAGTCCGTCACCGCCAAGACCAAGTTCAAGAAGTACTCCAGGTCGACCTTCAGCTGAGACGGGCGAGCGCGAACGATTGGAGTGAGAGAGGCTGTAGAAGTAGTAACTTGCTCGAGGTGAGCGGTTGACAGGTTCGAGCGTCGCTTCGCTCCTGGCCTCACCTGCTCCTTCTCCACCTTCCCCATCTTCTCCTGCAGCTCGACGATGCCGCATGTGATGACTTCGTTAACGACCTCGCCCATGACGCCTCGTTCGACGGCCTCGTACTGGATCATATCTTTTACTTGTTGCGGCCACTTGCCCTCCCCCTTGAACTGCGACGAGCAGAGTGACGATGCGAGTTGGAATGGATACCTTGGCAGATAATAGACTCATTTCCAACTTCTTACCTCCTCCTTGTCCATAAACTCCTCCACGATTTCGTTGCTCGCCCCCGTGACCTCCCCTCCCTCCAGATTTCCAAAGTCCGTCTCCTCGAACTGCCTCGTCAAATTCAGCAAGTAATCCCCGAAGACCGTCACATACCTACTGGGCGTCCCTTCGTCGTGACTCCCTCCTTCCTCAACCTCTTCAAATCCAGGAAACAACAATTCCACACACTCCTTCTCAAATCCTCCCCCCAAGGCCACCCCAAACTTTCTCTTGACCTTGCCAAGCCTCCCCCCAACCTCCAAAACAGCAACCGCTGAATCAATCCTCCCCCTCAACCCCTCCTCCTCAAACCCTCCCACCTCCAGCTTGTTCACTACGTTTCTCAAAAACCTTTCCGCGACCTCAAAATACTCTCCGACCTCTCCAACTTCGACCCCCAGGACCTTCCCCCCTTCGAAGAGCCTCGTCAAATCATCCTCCAGCCCGTCCACGACGCCCAGAATGTCACTCATCGACCCCTCCCCCATCCCCTCAATCTTAACCTTATACTGCTCCGAGTTAAGCGGGCGTTTCAATGTTAGGAATCTCACGTGTATAATAATCGTTCTCGCTCCCCTTATCAAAAAAAAAGAGTCGTAAAAACATCCCCAAAAAAAAACGTTCTCACCTCTTCAAAAACTCTCCTCCCATACTCCCTTTTAAACTCCCCAAAAAAACCTTCATACCCACACACACCATAACACCCCATAACCTCTTTAACCTTTAATTCTTTAATCTTCCTCTTCGCTGTATCCTTTACTTTTAAAAACGCTGCTTCACGATAAGAAGGTTCAAGATCGTTTACCCATTCCTCGAAAGTTATATGGTTGAAATTATTAAGGATTTTTAGCCATGATTTTACGGCTAATGAAGTGAAGTGATTATCACGGACGAGGGATTGGGATTCTGAGGAGGAGGTTAGAGTGTAGAGGGAGTTTATGAGGGGGAGGTTGGGGGAGGGGACGGGGGAGGAGAGGCAGGAGGAGTAGATTGGGGAGAGGAGGGGGGGGATGGAGAGGAGGACGGAGGTTATGGAAGGGTGGGAGGGGTGGGAGGGGGGGAGGGAGGTGCGGAGGGGGAGGAGGAGGGTCAGGTGGGAGTGGAGGGATTGGAGGTCGAGGGTTGGGGAGGTTGTTAGCTTCGTTATTTCCTTTAGAGTGGAGTTGACTTGAGTTGTCAGGAGCTGGGTTTGGAGGTTGTTTTGAAGAGTCGTCAGACGGGTGTGGTAGGCCATTAGTGTTTGGAGGTGTGAGTGCGCCGAGGCCCCTTGACTTTGGTCTTGATTTTGGCCTTGACTTTGGTCTTGACTTTGGTCTTCAGGAACGTCCTCCGGCAGCAGAGCTCTAAACTGTGATATTTTAGTATTGAGAATAATCTGATCGCCCTTGAGACGCTCAATCTCCTCTATGATTTGGGGTGTCAGGTTGATTTGCGCATTATCGTTAGAATTGTTGTGGCGTGTCACTGCTTACTGTCCTTACTCAGTAAGTCCTTACTCAGTAAGTCCTTACTCAGTAAGGAGTGCCACTCTGAGTACTCCTCACTCCTCGTACTCCTCTCACCTGTTATATTAGATAAAGATTTTCCACTAACAGTCTTCTTCAATGAACTCAGCGTCACGCTAGTTTGCAACGTCAAGTTCTTCAGTAAAGTCGCACCAGCACTATTATTAGCAGCATTATTAGCAGCATTATTAGCAGCATTATTATTTAGTGTATCATTTAAAAATGAAGATACATCAAAAGTAGGTGAAGATACTACTTTACTAAATTTAACACTTTCTATTGGAAATGACGACATTACAATACAACTATTGCCGACGACACGGCGACAGAGCTACAGGCTAATAATGAGCTACAGGATAAGTAATACAGGTGTTGAGACTCCGTCCAAAAACACACCAAGACAAACTATAAGAATGCGAATATCAGAACGCAAGTGTTACACGGTAAACAGGATATGACTGATAAGTTATACAACAAATCGACAGCTGATACGGTATAAGCAGTTACGTAGCGGTAGCTGAAGAGCGTGAGCCTTTTATTTTACAGGATTTTGACTCGAAAGGAATAATAGCTGACTTTTATCATTCATTATTACGCAATATGTCAAAAAGAACATCTGAAGACCTCTCGAATGCTATTGAGATATCAGATCCGAACAGCTTAGAGAGCGTAGATGACGAGGAGGAAGCATTTGAAGGTTCAGAGTCTGATTCTGCCGCCGACGAAACCAACAGCGATTGGAGGCGATGATTTCATGCATATAGACGACTTCAGGCGGCTGTTCGTTGGGTTCGTTATGGTCGATACTTTAGTAACGATGCGTTGGCTAGATAGGAAATGGCACAAGGTGGTTGAGAAGAAGCTGATTGAGTTGGAAGATGAGCCTTTCGGCGAGATTATTGTTCATGGAGGGAATGATATAAGTTCTAATGAAGCTTATTCTGATGCAAGGAAGAAAAGGATGGAGCAAGTGACGAAGGTCGTCTTCCTTCTGAATGTTACGGAGGTCGGAGATTATGCCTGCTTCTGCGCCTTCATTCTTAATGTTGTAGACATCCCCGAAGGCATTACAAGTATCGGTTTCCGTTCCTTCCAAGGCTGCAGTAGTTTGAAAGACATCAAGTTCCCAAAGTCATTAACTAATATTGGTGAATACTCCTTCGCTGGTTGCTCCAGTCTAGAAGAGGTCAATCTCCTTCACATGAACGTTCGATACTTAGGTAATCGTGCCTTCGAAGATTGCACAAGTTTAAGAGAGATGAAGGTCCCTGACTCGCTTCAAGAGCTTGGTGGTGACAGGGTCTTCAATGGATGCTACAAGCTAGTCCCCTCCACCGTAGACGTTCATAACGACAGCACGGCGGTAGTCGACTACCTCCGCTTTATACAATAATTTCCACCAACAAAACAACTCCGTTGGGACAACTCCGTTAGGGTTATCAAATTTTGATCATCAAATAAATTGCTTTTCAATTTTTTTTCTCTCATCTATCCATCCCACTGCTACACCGCTCTATTGTAAAACTGAATACTTTGTTAAATGCGATCCCATTCTCTCTATTCCCGTCTCGCTCTTGTCCCTCCCTCCCGCCCCTTGACCCCCCCCCCCCACCCCCACCCTCACCCCCAAGTTCCCAATCTAATTGTCAGTCTGTCTCTGTCTCTATTACTTTGTTTCTTCCTCGTCCGTCTCCGGCCTCCCGAACCCGTCAAAATTACACAGCTTCCCATTCCCATCCCTCTGCCCACTGTATATATACAATCTATTACTCCCGCAAACCGCCAACGTGTCCCTATGTTTCTCCCAGCTCAAGTGAAGTACCTTCTCCCTAAAATTAACTTCCCCCTCCCCCCCCTCCCCCCCTTCAACGCTATAGCTCGCGTCCCCCAAACCGTCGCTCCCCATAGTAACCTTAGCTTCAATCCCTCCCCCCTCAACGTCGTATATTTTAAACGTGCTACCGTAGGTCCCCGAGGCAACGTACTTCCCGTCCCCTGATACTGCGCACTCGAACTTGTCGAATATGCAGTCGTTCTCGTAGAGCTGGACGAAGCGGGGGGTAAGGTGCTGTTGGATTTGTATGGTTTGGACGGGGGTGGAGTCCATGTTTACGTCCCAGAGTTTTAGGGACATGTAGTCGCGGGAGACGACGTAGCGACCGTCTGGGGAGAAGCGGGCGTCGCTTATTGAGGTTATTATTTCGGAGAAGAAGGACTTAGACTCGCCGAGGGGGGGGGGGCAAGAGAGGACTTTTGCGTTGTTGTCTATTAGGGCGGAGGCTCGGAGGTCGCCTATCTTTATTGTGCCCTTGCTACTACTGTGCAACATGACGTGACAGTGACTAGGGTGAAAATGGGCGCTAGTTATGACCTCTGTCAGATCCTCCATCGCGTCTGGCTTGATGTCTACGATGTTGTAACACTGGTCGCTAATTTCGGAGTTCCAAAGGTTTATCCGGAGGTCGTCGGCTGCGACGAGCATGACGAAGATTGCCGTTCACGAGTTAGAATTGCGTGGCAATGATGATAGTGCGGAGACCAGCTACCAGCGGCTACCAGCGGCTACCAGCGGCTATAAGCGGCTATAAGCAGCTATAAGCGGTTACTAGTAACTACAAGCAGCTCGCCGCTTCCTCCGCCTTTATTTTTTGTTTCGCTGCACTCACCTGAGATGAAGGTCTCGCCGTCGCAGTTGGTGGAGATGGAGTTCACGTGGTAGTTGTGGGCGTTGGAGAAGACTCTGCGTGGATTTGCGACCACGGTTTTTTCTGTTGCTATCTTTTTTGGGAATTGGAGGGGGGTGGCGGGGGTGGCGGATAGGGAGGCAAGGGGGGAGGCCTTATAACGGTCTTCGTCCCCCTCCTCTTCGGCGTTACGGTCCTCCCAATACCGTAACGTTTTGTTGTAAATCTTCCATAACTTTATGGTTTTGTCGTTTGTCGAGAGCAGGAACAGTGCATTGTTGGTGGGGTTGCACCATTGTATCTGGTTGATCCGCTCCTCTATTTCTAGTGACTGGGGAGTGACGATGGGCGATGGGCGATGGGCGATGGGCGATGGGCGATGGGCGATGGGCGATGGGCGAGGATGGGTTAGAACATTTGCTCGCCTTTCACGACACTTCTAATTGCGACCCTCCCCCCTTCCCCCCGCTTCCATAAACCGAGCCTGTACCCCTATACCCCTAACATCGCTTACCTTTAAGTAATCAAACTCACTCTCGTGACTTTGAAACTCAGCGTAGGGCATGTATTGGTGTCCTGCCCCGGGGTCGTCATTATCTAGCCTACTGAAAATAACAATCCTGCCCCCTTTGTCGCCAGTCGCGAGGTAGTCACCTGTCGCGTCGAACTGCACCGCGGACAGTGTGTCGGCTGGGTGGGGAACACGAGAAGAGAAGAGGGTTGAGTAAGAGGAGACGCTGCCAGATGACTTTTTACAATACTCTCGTTGAATACGAAATGCATCGCTTCGGACATTAACGATCACGCCCACAAAAATCAATAGTGCCCGCTTCTTCGTTCCGTCAGCCATAAACTCGACAGTGCAAGGGCTAGGGCAGCCAAGCACTAGACGAACTGCCTCGAGCTGCTATTTTCACTCACCATCGGCAATTTCGGCTTCTGAAACGGGTTCTCCGAAGCATTGGGTGAGGTGGAGCCCGTGTGACGACATTTTTGCCCTCGTGCGGAATATATTCTTCTACTAACTAAGTCGGGGGAGGGGGGGAGGGAGGGGAGAACTAACTCTAGTAACGAGGTTAAGGGGCAGGATATAATAGTGGGGATGAGCACAAAACGACTGCAACGCCGAGTCGAGGGAGGTTGATTGGGTTTTAAAACCCCAGTCCGAGACAGTTGGTTGTCTTATGTCTACGGCAGGCAGGCAGCTTTGCTAAAGATTTTCGGAGTTAAGGAAGCTTTGGGTCCAATTGGGACTTCCTTCGAGATGTGCTTCCTCGAGCTGTGCTTACCTCATTTCTAATGTGGGCCAAAGTCGGGAAAAGGTGAGTCTAGCTCTCCCAAAAGTTATCCCTGTCCACTCTTTCTTCATCTTTCAAGTGAAAGCGCCGTTCCTGGCCAGATTCCCCCTCCTCTTACCCTCCCGACGTCCTGTGTGTTCCTGTTCCCTTGTCCAACCCTCCACCACCCTTACAGCTTCGGGAGCGCCTCTGCGTTTGTGGCTCAGACGGCTCTGGGTCTACAGGACCGAGTTCAGACGACTCTCAGTGAAATAGGTGCGTTCAGCTTACAATATGTTCAATCAGAGTAACCCTTTGCCCCGACTTTGAATACCTAGTTCCTAACACGTCCCCCTCTGTTTGCACGTAGACGCCGCCGAGCAAGACTTTCAGAAGAAATATGGCAGCCGCAGCAAATTCTCCGAGGAGGGTCCTACGATTTACAAGGAGATGCTCACGGAGTTTCAGATGGAGCAGACCACCCTGTGCAGGTGAGGACACGCCCCGCAGCTTGATGACTGTACCAACCCCGCGGCCGCCCTCTCAAACGCCGATCTTGATGTTAACGACTTTTCCTTCCCCCACCCCTGCACTCGCCCACAACAAAAACAGGGAATACCAGCAAATAGTTGCCGAAAAGGAGGCTGAGATACAACAGCTGAGACGAGAGAAAAATGCTGACGGGGAACCCGAACAGCATAGCTTAAGTAATGGTGACGACGCTTCAGACCTTTTAGAGGTCGAGCAGCTCAGGCTTGAGAAGGATGTGCTCTCTGACACCGTCAAGGCGTGGGAGGGCAAGCTGCGGGAGCTGTTGAAGGAGAGGACCGAGAACGTCGTGGAGATCAAGAAGCTCAGCATGAAGGTCGAAAAGATGGAGGAAAGCGCCGATGCGAGGAGGAAGGCCGCTGAGATTGTCGGCGCAGGGACTGAGTCTCCCACCAGGAAGGGTGCTGCGTCGCCGCAGAAGGGGGTAAAGTCGCCGAAGAGCGTGAAGGCCACCGAGGAGACGATTGAGAACCTGGTGCTTGAGTACACCAAGCTGTCGGCAGAGAATCAGAGAAACGCTGACAAGCATGAGGCTGCCACCCGCGACTTTAAGACGAAATGTGAGGAGTACGAGACAAAGATTCAAGCCCAAGAGCAGAATATTTTGCTCCTTATGAAAAAGGGAGAAGAGGGTGGCGGCAGCCAAGGCTCAGGCGGCGGCGGCGGCGACTCCGCAAGGGTTAGGGAACTAGAAGAGCTGGTCAGAAAGCTAAGGGGAGCGAGCTCGAAGTCAAACTCGAACTTGAACAACGACGCAAAGGTCAAGGATCTCGAAAAGCTCGTTGAGAAGCTACAGCGGGAACTCAAGGCGAAGGCCAACGCTGTTGAGCTGCCGCCTCCACCTGTGTCCTCTGCTACAAATAACAATGACGATGAAGTGAAAGGGCTCAAGGGAGAAGTGTCTGGACTGAAGGAGCAACTTGAGGAGGTGAGGATGTGCGCTCTTAGCAACTGCACAACTACATATTCTGACACGCGTCTCTTTCAGGAGCGGAAATCAGCTCAAAGTCAGATAGCAGAATTGAAGCAAAAGCTCCAAGACTCCGGCGACCAATCGTCTGGCCTCAAAAAGGACAGCGCAAAGGAGCTCCAAAAGTCGAAGGAAGTACATTCTGGCGAGGTGAAGGCGTTGCAGGAAAAGATGGACGAACTCCGTGAGACTTCAGAGGCGGCAACGTCCAAGTTAGTGGAGGCTCACTCCAAAGAAATAGAAACCCTGAAGCTCGAGGTCGCTAGTATGGGCTCTGAGGGCCAGTCGGCCGCCAGCAAATTGTCAAAGGATCATGAAGATGAAGTCAAGGCCCTTGAAGGGACATTCGAAGAGAAAGTGAAGCTACTTGAGAAGAATTTACAAGACGAGAAGGAGGTCGCCGTGAAAGAGATGGAGTCCAAGATGGAAGCGAAACTGAGAGATGAAGTCAAAAGGGTGACGGATCGCCTGGCCAGTGAGAAGGGTGAAACGGAGGGAGCCGCAGCAGCTATGCTAAGGGAAGAGACAGAGCGCCTGATGCAAGAGAAAAAAGATTCAGAGGCCGCTTCGGCTGCCAAGCTGAAAAATGAAGCCGAACGTTTGATGAAGGAGAAAGAGGATGCGATGTCTGAGGCTGCAGCAACCCTCAAGTCGACCTCCGAGCGTTTGATGAAGGAGAAAGAGGATGCGATGTCTGAGGCTGCAGCAACCCTCAAGTCGACCTCCGAGCGTTTGATGAAGGAGAAGGAGGATGCGGCGGCTGAGGCTACAGCTACCCTCCAGACGACTACGGAAACTCTTAACAAGGAGATGAAAGACGTCACCGCGGAAGCCGCTGCAACGCTCAAGTCGACTACGGAGAAACTCAACAAAGCGAAGGAAGATGCATTGGCAGAGGCCGCTGCAAAACTCCAATCCACCACAACGGATTTGAAAAAGGAAATGGAGGACGCCGCTGCGGAAGCCGCTGCAACACTGAAGTCGACGACGGAAACGCTCAACAAAGAGAAGGAGGACGCTGCTGCGGAAGCCGCTGCAACACTGAAGTCGACGACGGAAACGCTCAACAAAGAGAAGGAGGATGCTGCTGCGGAAGCCGCTGCCACACTGAAATCCACCACTGAGACGCTCAACAAGGAAAAGGAGGATGCGGTTAACACCGAGAAGGAACTTCATGAAAAGACAAAGGCGGAGTACGAAAAAAAGCTAGAGTGGTTGACGGAGAAGACCAAGGAACTAGTCAAGAAGCACCAGGAGGAGGAACAGAAACTGAAGGAGGAACTCGAAAAGATAGAGGGTGTGTGTGCTGAGAGGCAGCGCATCGCTCTCGAGGAAGCAGCTGCAATCGCGAGGCGAGAAAAGGACGAGGCGGTCGAAGCAATGCGCAAGTCTCTGATGGACCAGGTGCTGGCGGCCAACTCGGAGAGGAACGAGTGCAAAGAGCTCTACCAAAAGGAGGCGGCGCGCAGGAAGGTAGTGCACAACAAACTTATCGAGCTGCAGGGAAACATCAGAGTCATCGCAAGAGTCCGACCGGTCGTCCAGGCAGAGCTCAACTCCGGCGAGCACAAAGAGGTCGTCGACTGCACCACGAACGAGGACCTCGTCGTCCATCGTGACCCTACTACGCGCACCCGATTCGAGTTTGACAAGGTTTGCGACCAGGGCAGCAGCCAGGCTGACGCCTACGAGCTGGTGTCTCCCCTCGTCACCTCGGTCCTTGATGGGTACAACGTATGCATATTCGCTTACGGCCAGACGGGAAGTGGAAAGACGTACACAATGGAGGGCCCCGCGGACAACAGGGGAGTGAACTACCAGGCGATTGCAGAAATGTTCAAGGTCTCTGCGGAGAGAGAGGAAGACGTCTCGTATACTTTCAAGGTGTCGATGCTTGAAATCTACAATGAGACCGTCAGAGACCTTTTATCTCCCAGTTTGGACGACTTCAACCAGCCGAAGGTGCTCAAGATCCGCCAGACAAACGAGGGAAACGTTGTCCAAGGCTTGACGGAGCTCGATGTGATGACCTCCTCGATGGTTGAAGAGGCCATGAAGAAGGGAGGGGACAATAGGTCCGTCGGAAGTCACAGCATGAACATGCACAGTAGCAGGTCACATTTAATCGTGACGGTGACCACAGCAGGAGTCGACAAGCACAACGGAGTCAAGAGCAAGGGAAAGCTCCACCTCATTGATCTCGCGGGAAGCGAGAGGATCAGCAAGACTGATGCCTCGGGGGAACGCCTGAAGGAAGCGCAGAGCATCAATAACTCCCTTTCAGCTCTAGGAAATGTCATCAATGCCCTCGGAAAGAAGAAGGTCGAGCACGTGCCGTACCGAAACTCCCAGCTTACTTTCCTCCTCCAGGACTCCCTCGGCGGCAACAGCAAGGTCATGATGTTCGTCAACTTGAGTCCTGTGAGCTACAACATGAACGAGAGTCTATGTAGCCTTTCCTTCGCTGCAAGGTGCAGAGCTGTTCAGCTAGGAAGCGGCAAGAAGAACGACAATTCGAAAGAGAAAGAAATAAAGCGGCTCAAGAATGTCATTCGAAAGGCAGGGATAAGTGAGAAGGATTTCGCCGGCCCGGGCTGAGCTTGAGCTTAGCCACATTGCAAAATCAAAATCATTTCATTCGTATTGCACAACATTAATTTACATAACTTTACACCGCAAAACGCACACCACCTCCTCCTTCACTTTCGAAGTCCTCGTCGTCCATGAAGCCCTCCAGATCATCTTCCTCATTCTTGGCCGCTCCGCTCATGTCATTACAGTAGCCCGAATCCAAGATCATATTGCATATCTCCTCCACGTCTTTCTTCCGCATCGATTTGATGTTGCCTCCCTTGTCGTACCCGCTCTTCATGCCTTTAGTGATCATCTTCAAGTTTTTGTTCGCCCTCCTGCTCTCGGGGTAGTTATCAACGGCGGCCTGGCAGAATTGCGCGGCTTCCTTGACGTTTCCGCCCCTGAAGAGAATGTTGGTGCCGTCAAGCCAGAACTCGACCGTTGCGTGGTGCAGCTCGACCTGTGACTTCCTCCTCTCCTTGATTTGCCCGTCCTTGTCCTTCGCAAGGACTCCCTTCTGGTGTTCCTTAACTGGCAGCTTGGACGCCGCCACTTCGTACAGATCGCCGGCGAACAGATCAAGACCTGCGTAGTGAAAGTCCATCGCCATTTTCTTCCAAGTCTCCGCCATGTTCAGCCAATGATCGACGCTCTTGACAGTTCCAACTCCGGCCGCATTGAGTCCCCTTCCACTTCCGTTGGCGTGAACAGCGCCGACACCGCCCTCGTGTTCCTCCAGCATCATGCCGTAGCACCTCCTGTAACCGGTTTCACTTGCGGTTTTGGGTCCGTCCCCACCGCCCCGCTTCGCCCACATCTCGAAGCACCTGCTCGCGACGAAAGTCAAGTGGAAGTAGGTAAGAGGGGCGGGGGGGGCGATGTGGTCCTCCTCCTCCTTCGAGTGCAGCATGCCACCCTTCTTCTTCTGCTCGTTCGCCTTCTCCAGAACCTTGACGATGTAGCCGTGCGCCTGCTCGAAACTTCCCATTTTCATGAGCAAACTGGCTCCGAGGAGGGTCATGTACTGCCCCCCTCTGCCCTCTCCTGCGCTGTGCATGCTTCCTCCGACACCGCCTCGAACCTTGAAGGTCCTGAGCAATATTCCTAGAGTATTGCTAGCCTCCTGATAATCTGCGAGGGCGATGCAGACGAAAATATTGGCCTCCCAACAGTGAATGTCAGTGGCACATTCGAGGTACGCGAGCGCCTTCTTCCACGCGTCTCTGCTCTCGAGCCAGCGCTCCTTCTCCCTCCCGAGACCTTCCCCCTCTGCCACCACGGCGTGGCACTCGGCGAGACGCCTGTACATCAAGGCCTTCCTTCCACTGCTGACTTTTTCCCCGTGCCCATCTTCACCATAGGCGAACACGTCCTTGAAGACTGCCATTTCAATTAGCCTGGCTCCGATCCTCGCGAGCTCAACGCTCACGTGTCTGTGGGCGGCGCATAGCAAGCCGACACGCGCGTAGCGCCCCGCCATTTCCTTCTCGTGCAAGTTGTGGCTCCTGTCCGTGGCGATTTCGAGCAGGCTCAAGCAATCCTCCCTCAAGGCCAAAGTCACGACGCCCCTTCGCAGCCTCGACCAGAAGGCCAGTTCTCCGTCCTCCTCGCCTTCCATGAGCCAAGAGTTCAACCTCTTCTTCGTCTGCCTTCCCCCGATGACAGCGCCCATCATGGCTCCGCTGGCTGCAAAGTCAGCTTCCGCTTGCTCCTCCTTCTTCGTCAGGTAAACGTCGATCCAGTGAGCAACTGGCTGCTTTATTTCGACTTCGTAACCTCTTGGAGTTATGCCTCCTGATAGCTGGTCGTGCTCCCAGGCGTCAATCGCAACCTCCATTTGCGATGCTGTGAGCCCGTCCGCCTTTCCGACTTCACCCCTGTCGTAATAGATCTCCACGGCCTTCCTCGCCGCGGCCAAGCTCTCGTCCAGCCTCCCGCACCGCCTGTAGGCTTTGGCGAGGCTAAACCACGGCGCGACCCTCGTCGTGCTAGCAGCCTCGTCCCTCCTCAGACCTTCCCTATACATGTCAGCCGCGAGGAGATAGTGCCTGGCGAGGGCTGCTCTCTCGGCGAACGCGCACCACGGGGTCCAGTTGCTCAACCAATCCTCAGCAGTGCTGATCCCAGAAACGGCGCCGTTGGTCCCGCCTTCTTCCACACACTGCCTGAAGACTTGCGAGTACGAGGCTTGACTCGTCTGTCTGTGCTGAGTAATGGCGTTCTCCCTCGCAACCTTCTCCTCCGGAGTCTCCTTAGCCACGTCGTCAACCCCCACCTCAAGCAGACTGTCTGCCCATTTCCCGTGGAGCCTCGCCATGTAAAAGAGCAAATCTATCTTCGTCAACGGCGTGGGCGCGACTCTCACCATGCTAGAGTACAGGTAGGCCTCGGCCTGGTCGAACTTGCCCAGCTCCATGTTTAGCTCGACTACAGAAAGCGAAACTTCGCCGATCTTTGGGATTTTGCTCTCTAGAGCATTGCCCCCGAGCTGGCGCAACAAAGTTCCGAGGCACATGGAGGCTTTTACGTAATCTCCAAGACAGAGCTTCACCTCGGCCGCCTGGACCCACATTTCAATGTTGGAGGCGTTCTCGAGGTGCTTAAGAGCCTCGTCAAAGGCCTTGTCCGCACGGATCAAGTGGCCTCTTTCGCCTCCCCCGCCGCCTCTTCCTTGCGAGGTCCCCTTCCAGAGGCTCGTGTGGCACATGGCAAGCTTTTTCCAGAATGCGCTGTTGCCCTTGTGTCCTCCGTCAGCGGCCCTCTGCATCAAAAGGCATGCGCATCGCTCGGCTGCGGTGTCGGTCTTGCTGGAGCTAGTACACAGAAGCCCTAGCGTTGCGAGCTGCTGCGAGTCCTCCTGGTTCAACAAGACTTGCTGTATTGCCAGGGCCCGCGCAGCTGGGCGCATTCCCTTCTTCAACACCTTCCACCTTCGCTCGTTGTTCTCGTCCTGCAACTTCCACTTGTCAATCAGCTGCCCTGGCTTCATGGGCAGCCTGGAAGGGACGGCGACCAAGGCCTTGGGCCCATCGCCGTCGGAATTTACCTTCAAAATGTCGTCCACTGCCCCACTGAGGTCAGCCTCGAACTTCTCCTTCGCTTTCTCTGTCACGGCGGCCCCGTGCTCGTGGAGGAAAACTCGTATGGTTTCCTTGAAGGAGTCTTGCACCTGCCGGCTGACGAAGGTATCCGCGAAGTCGAAACGTCCAACTCTGCAGTAACCAAGCACCGCCAACCTCGCGCACTTAACTTTGTCGTTGGCGGCAGCCTTCGCTTCCTTGTCTATAACCATGTTGTAGGCGTGCCTGAAGAAAAGGCTTGCAAAGAGAGGTTGGGAAGCAGTTGCACACCGAACTCCCATCCTCAGCCAAGTTTGGTACTGACCCAACCACTCCCTCACAGGCTCTAGCTGCTCCTCCCTTGTCTTTTCCCTTATCCCTGCCTCCGGGGTGGATTCCCTCGAGAGTCTCTCGGCGAAAGAAATTACTTTCTTCTTCTTCTTGTCGCCGCCTGTCGGGATCAAGCCTAGCCTGTTCTCCTCTTGAAACACGCCTTCGTATAGCAAGAGGGCCTTGTCTTCATAAACGCCGAGAAAGGCCTCAAAGTCGGAGTCCGACATTTCCATGGCCTTGGCGAGCTTGGAGTCGTTCGACCTCTTGACGCACCACGCGAAGAGGAAGGCGACTTCTTTTCTCATCAGCCCGCACTTCCTCGTTCCCTCCGCCTCTATTTCCATAGCCATGCGGACCGCGTCGAGGGCCAGCTCAGCTTTGTTCTCTCCGCCAAATGTTAGCAACAAACTAGCGTTCGTGATGCAAGCATGTGCCAAGTAATCGTTGTTGGCCTTCAGCTTCTGGAAACTCTTGCTCGTGTCCATCGCCTCCATAAGCAAACCAGACCTCACTTGACTCCTCAGTAGTGCAATCCAGCACTTGGGCGACATGGAGTTCTCCTTGCACGCTAGCGCCTCCTTGGCCATATCGAGCGACTTATCGCAATGAAATCTGTCGGCTCCGTCCAACGCCAGGTCTGCGTGAGCGGATTCGAGCGCCCTGGTGAACCTTGCTTTGGTGATACCCTTGATCATGGTTCCAACAAGCTCGGAGGTCACGGGCGGTAGAACGTCCTCGGTCTTCTTCTCCTCCTCGACCTTGACATCGTCCTTCTGCTTCTCCTCGCCCTCTTTTACAATTTCGGCACCTGCCTCGTCCTTCTTCGCCACAACAGGAACGTCGACTCCTTCGAATCCTTCTCTCATCGCCCGCTCGAGCATCAAGGTCCCTGCGCGCCTCAAGCTACTTTTGAGACAAAGTATTCCGACGCAAGCCAGGTCTCCTCCTCTTACTTGCCCTCCCTTGACTGTCGCTAACCGCTCCAAAACTCGCGAGCGAGCCGCATTCTTGACGCCGACCTTAAGCCATTGCCAGAGCATCACCCTGGCCGCGTCGCGACGCTGGACTCGCCAGGCTTCCGCCTTCCTCTTCAAGAGTCTTGGCCTCTCCTTCGGCTTCGCCTCTTCCTGGGGTTTCGAGGGGTTCGCGGAGGACTCTTGGAGCTTCACACGGGTCGCGATGAGATCTTTGAGCCCCAACTTCAGCATTGTCCGCATAGGGCCCAGGACCTCTCCCTCCTTGGGTGCGTCCTTCTTGAGCCAAGCGGCAGTTTCGGCCTCGTCTTCGAACCACATTTTCTTCAGCTTCCTGATGCTTTTGTTCGCGGCCTTGAGGGCGCTCTTTTCCTCTGGTGACAAGTTGTCTAGAACGGTGTCCCCGCCGAACTCCAGCGCGCTCTTCAGGCTTTCGTCGACTCCAACCATGTCGCCAACCATCCTACAGCACCTTGCCCTTTTGATCCACATTTTCTTGGTGGCGTTGTTCTGCGCGCAGGCCTTGGTCATCATATCGGCGGCTAATACGGGCATGTTGCCGAGCTCGGCCAGTTCCGCGTAAGCCAACCACGTCCTGGCGTCTGCGAGCCAGCTCTTGGTGGAGTTGTGCTCCTTGCTATTCATGAGCCTGATCGCCTGCTTCTCAGGAACTCCTCCCTCCTCCAACTGTTTGAAGGATGTGAAGACGTGGCTGTACGCTTCGGTTGCATTATCTCGACGTTTTTTCATGGTAATGCACTCGGCCGTGCCTGGCAACGGGCAGGGGTTTCCATCGTCGTCTAGCATGGTCGGGACCATCTCCACATCGTCCTCTACTTCCTCCTCCTCCTCGTCTTCCACTGGATCACCAATCAGTCTCACTTTCTTCTTCTTCGGAGAATCCGCCTTGGGAATCTTTGCGCCATTCTCCAGAGCCTTGGACTGCACCTCAAAGGCTTCCCTAGCCCCCTCGCCTCCTCCCCACCTGTCGTTGAGCCGCGCCATGAAGAAGGCCATGTCTCCCTCGTTGAAAGGGTGGGGGGGGCCTTTTTCGATGCTATCGAAAAGGTAGGCGCAGGCTTGCTCGTAATTATGCAAGCCGGCCAGAAGGCTAGAAGCCGTCAT
Source organism: Triparma strigata (assembly GCA_030267945.1). Classification (NCBI taxonomy): domain Eukaryota; class Bolidophyceae; order Parmales; family Triparmaceae; genus Triparma; species Triparma strigata. Next base: position 39,178 of record BRXY01000295.1, on the reverse strand, counting down.
GGCAATTACGGCAAGAGGATCTGCGTGAATCTGGGGAAAGGACCGGATGAGCGTGCCCAGCTGCGCGGCACTCTCCTCCCAGTTCCCCAAGCTAGTATTCACCGCGACGCTCCACGCCCACGCAATGGGCTGGCTGGCGACACTCAAGTGCGTGAGGGCTTTACGCCAGCCCTCTTGAGCCATGACTAGGTTCAACCTGCTTGCCAGGAGTCCTTTCGATTCGAACCAGGAGTTCGTGTGCGCTTCGGCCAGCTTTTGGCAGAACTTGGCCGGGTCGGTGCCGTGGTGACCCTTGTCAGCCAAGGACTGCAGGATCGCAGAGCTCACAATAGGTTGGTCGGACACTAGGACGTAGCCGATTCTTCGGGCGAGATCCGGGACGTCGCTCCCCTTGGCGTATTTCACGTCGTCAACAATAGTCGCAAGGGCCTTGCCCTTCACCGCCTTTCTGATCCTGCTCCAGCGCTGGCTCACTGCGTTGTCTGTGACGTACTGCGGCACGGGGGTGCCGAGCAAATTGTCGATGTCGCCCCTTGGAGTACGGGGCGTAGCATTGCCTGTCCTCGGCGTCATATCGTCACCTCTCACAGTTCGCGGGGTCCCCATCGGCGTTGTGGCAGCGCTAGGAGAGATGAGGGCGAAGCTACTCAATAATTTGGGCACCGGAGTGAGCATGTCCTCGGCAAATTTGCTAGTGGGGTTCTCCCACGCCTCCAGAACAGCTTGCATCTGCATTTGGTCCTTCGCCTTCAAGTGCTGGCGATAGTCGGCTGTCCCCTCGAGCCCGTGTTTCAGCCAAATTCGCGCGTACTCCATGTCGCCTGACCTTGCGCTACACTTGGCGGCTCCAAAGCAAAGAAGTGCCCTCAAATCCTTGCCGACGAGCGTGCTGTCCCTGCGAACGCCCTGCTCGTAGAGCATGCCTCCCAGCAGGAAGTGGTTCGCCAGACAGGCTTTCTCGGCGAACCATCGCCATGTAGTGGCAGAGGACAGAAAGACGTTGAAGCTTTTGGTCACGCCGTTGTCGATCACGAGGGGGTTATTCGTTTGCTTTAGGTTTTTGTAAACAGCGAAGTACGCGTCGCCGGCAGTTTTTCTGAGATTCTTCCTGTCCGTGTCGTCGACGCCCTCGCCTTCGGAGACCTCCTCACTCCACCTTTCATAGACCCGCGCCATGAAGAAGGTGAGGTCGTTCTGGGTGTAAGGCGTGGGGGCTCCGCGTGACATGGCGTCGTACATGTAGGCCCTCGCTTGCTCGAAGTGTCCCATTTTAAGAAGTATACTGGAAGATAGAATGCTGATGGTGGCCAGGCCCTTGTACTTGGGGAAGGAACGGACTAGCACGCCAAGCGTCTGGGCAGCTCTGTCGAGGTCGCCGTTGTGGACGCGAACCTCGGTCGCCTCAATCCAGCACTCCACTTTGCTTGCGTTCTCAAGGTGCTCGAAGGCCTTGTCCCAGCTGTCGCTGGCGAGCTGCAGGTGAGCCCTTTCGCCCGCGACGCCTCCACTCAGGTACGCCTTAAAGTGGCTGGACGCCAATTTGCGGTAAAATTTTCCATCGCCAACGTATCCGCAATCGACCGCTCTTTGCATTAACGTCGCGGCGCAGCGATGCATGGCGTTTGAGGCTCCGCTGGAGTCGTGGCAAAGCTTGCCCATTGTCACAATCATGTTGAGCGCAACAGTCACCTGGTCCCTGGCTTTGAGTTCGTCGGGCGTGAGCTGAGCTAGCTTGGCGAGACTCATGGACTGGTTAGCGTAGCCCTCTTTTCCAGTAGCGTTCTTCAGATCCTCCTTCTCAAAGTCAGTGATGGTGCCTTTGAGGATTCCCTTTTTAACGCTTGTGCTCGGCAACGAATGGATCTCTTCCACGACTTGCTTGGCGAATTCGATCCTAGCTGACTCCTTTAAGCGTCGACGGAGGTGCTTCCACTTTCCATTCTTCTGCTTCAACTCGCGGGCGGCCCGAATTTTAGCGAGTTCGAGGTCCGGCTGACGGGGCTCGGGCTTGGGGATGAATTGGTCCATCACGTCCAGCATCGGCAACATTATAGCAATTTTGAAGAGCATCTGGCCGTCGGGCGAGAACGTCTGCCGCTTTACCCTTCGATTTCCCTGTTGCTCGCCAGTTTGCATCCAAGCCTTCTTCAGTAGATTTATCTTTGCCTTGATGCCCTCGTTCTGTTCAAAGATCATCGCAGCGCCGATGGCGTCCAAGGCATTCTCGTTCTGACCGCACTTGCGCAGGCTCTTCGCAAGCTTGAGGTTCACCTTGGACTTGTCCGGGTGGCTGTCTAGGTGCTTCAGCCTCCGGAAGGACTGCTCATACATGTCAGCAGCAAATATGTGGTGGCCGGCTGATGCGCACTGGTCTCCGTATTTCAACCAGGTTTTGTAGTCGAGGAGCCAATCAATGACGCTGTCGTGCTTCGGTCCGTCGTCGAGGTCCTGAAGCTGCTGATATACGGCGCTGAACGCGGTTCTTGAAATGTTCATATTGTTATTAGCCATTTCAGGAGGCTCCGCCTCGCCGCCCTCGACGGCCTCGTTGGCCTTCTTCTGGATGTGGAACGCGTACTCCTCGTGCAGCCTGGCCATCATGAAGGCTAGGTCGATCGAGTCGTAGGGGGGCTCCATAGTCATGGAAATTGCTGAGAAGAGGTACGCAACGGCCTGGTCGTAATTTCCAAGGGCCTTCAAAAGACTGGCGCAGGTCACTGCAATATTTTGGATTCCCTTGATTCGGAACGACCGCAAGACGGTACCGTAGCTGTTGGCGGCTATCTGGTAGTCACCCTTGCACGTCGCCGCCTTGGCATATAGCACCCAGTTGGTGGGATCGCCTGCGACCGACATGTGCTTTAGAGCCTGATCCCAGGCGAATAAACTGTTTTCCAGGTGCGCCCTCTCTCCCTTGCCACTGCCCAAACCTTGCTTTTCGTAGACGCGCCAGTGACAGATCGCCCTCGCCTTCCAGAGCCTCGCCGCCGCCCTGGTCACCAAATCCGGGTCGTCTGGATTTCGCTTCTTGAGGATGTCCAGATAGTCGAAGTCGTGGGCCTTGGCCAACAGCAAGCACGCACCGATTGCAAGCTGCGCGGTGTCGTTGGCACCCCCATTGTTTTCGCTCGCGCAATTGAAGCCAAAGGTGGCTATGTCGATGATATTATCGTCACCGCAGTCTCGCTCCATCTTTCCGGCGTTCGCTCTGAAGCAACTGATCAAGGATTCGCGGAGACTCTCCCTCGCTAGGCCTTTAATGCCCTCCTTGAGAATTTGCCACCTCCGCTTCGTAGAAAGGTGCATCTCAATGTCCTCAATCGTGTGCAGACCCTTGAGGTCCTCGCTTGCGACTCCCGTCATGTCAATCGAAGATAGCTTCAGCTTCCTTCGGTAGTCAGCGACGATGTCAGTCTCGGCCGTTTTCGCAGATAGGTCGCCATCCTTTTCGGGTTCATCAAACTCATCCCAGTCAATTTTGAGCATCTGATTGTTGTCGTTCATGTACTTGTCGAAAAGATTGGGCAGAGGCGCGTTGATTTCCTCCTCAAAGGTCGAGTGCGGCTGTTCGGAGTCGCTCAAGGCTTGCCAGTGGGTCAAAATGGACGACACCTTCGATGCGACGTTCTCGCTCTGGTGCGGAACAGAAAGAGCCTCGCTGCACGCCCTTATCGCCAACTGCATCTGCCCACACCTGCAGTGAGCCTTGGCGAGTCCAAACCAAAGGGTTGCGAGCTTATCTGCCTTGATGTTTTGCTGCTTGGCGAGCTCTGCCTCCCTCTTCTCTGTGATCGCCCTCGCCTCCGCTTCTACCTTCGTTTCTCGCTTGGTATTGAATTTGGTGTTCGCGAGCTCAGTTCTGATGGTCATGCGTTTCTTTTTCTACGGAGCGGCGACAAGAGGAGCGAGGCGGGCGGACGAGTTAGGAAATGTGTGTCAGGTGTCAGGTTGTCAAGAAAAGTAGTGTAGCGAGCACCAGATGGTGAGCGACGATTCATTCACTTCCTTCCTCCCTCACCTCTTCCGGAGATTCACTCTCGCTACTGCTGCTACTGCTGTTGCTGTCGCTATCTGAGTCACTGTCTGAGTCACTGTCTGAGTTATCGTCGTCAGGAGATGCAAAGTGAATTGCGTCCTTGTAAAGATCGACGGCCAGGAGGTACTTTCCAGAATCAACCGCCGTCTTCGCAAAATCTCGGTAGGTATTAGGGTCTTCGATCCAATCGTCGTACTCGACCTCGTCCTTGATGATCTGGACTTCCTTCAAGTGAGTGAAAACCTTCATTCTTGACTTGTACGCAATTTCGCGTCTGGCCTCGCCAATGTCCTCAAAATCAGATTCTTCGTCGGAGTCAGAATCAGAAGACCCTGAGTTGGAGTCAGAGCCTGATCCCTCCTCGTCTTCTTCCTCGTCCTCGTATTTTTCCGGGTTGTCCAGTTTGTCTTGCTTAAGCCACTCCTTCTCGGCCTTTCTGTCCGCCCTGCGCTGCTCCCTCTCCATGTCCTTATTCTCGTCCCAATGGATCGCTAGCTTGTCGTATATTCTTGCCATGAAGAACATCACGTCGGCGTGAGTGAGAGGTGCGGGGAGACGGTTGGTCTGGAGGCTCATTCTAGCGTAAACGAGGGCCTGATCATACTGCCGCATCTGAAAGAGAATCATTGCGGCCTCGAGCTGCACCGCCTGGAGCATTGGATAAGACGGAAAGGATCGAATGAGGACGCCGAGAGTCTGGGCGGCTCTGGGGTAGTCGCCCAATGAAACAAGGACGGTCGCCGACTCCCTCCAGCAGCCCACGTCACAAGCGACCTTGACGTGGCCCAAGGCCTTGTCCCAGGCCCACGAGCTCTTCGCAAGATGGATGCGCTCCGCACGAATGCCATCGCGTGTCCATATACGATAGTTAACCCGCGCAAAGCAGGTCCAGAAGTTCGCCAGGGAGTTGGGGTCCTCGGGATCACCGTCGAATCCAGCGTCTACAGCCTTCTGGAGGACAATCGCAGCGCAGCGATCAAGCTGAGGTGTCGAATTTGGGCCCGTGTCGCAGCACAGGATGCCCATCTTGGCGAGCATCTGCCCGCTGAGGGCTTCCCTAGGAGCGTTGAGGAGCTGCATCGAGTAGTAGCGCCTCGCGGCGTCCTTCAACCTGTCGCGAAGAGCAGCCCATCTGATGGTGCTCTTTCTCTTTCTAGTCCTCTTCATGATGAGCTTCTCCTCGACGGCCTTCTGTTGAGCAATAGCTGCCGCGGAGACTTGTCGAAGGACATCGGTGGAAGGAATAGCGGCGTTGTATTTGTCAAGCATTGTCATGACATCGAGACGAAGCTCTTCGTCGAACGAGTAGGTTGTGACCTTGAGGTTTTCGAGCGCAGTCTCGTAGTGAAGCAGCTGCTCTTTGACGAAATTCTTTTCCTTGGAACTTTTACTCTTCCTTTCCACCCTCTGTCTCGCGGCAATTTCCAAGGCCGTCTCCGCGGCCTCGATTGCAGCATCTGTCTTTCCTGCGCGCGTATACGCCCGAGAGAGAAAGAGGTACGGCCCGGGCTTGAGGGGCCGCGGTGGGTCGCGACGCACAGCCTCCGCGTACATGTCGCAGGCGATGAGGTACTGCTTCGCAGCTGACGCCGCGTCGCCGTATTTTTTCCAAGTTGCGCCCGACTTGATCCACGCCGCAGCGCCGCCCACCGTCCATTCTGTCTTAAACATGACGCCCCCGAGCTCTTCTTCGCTCTCGTAGCAACGAGCGAAGCCAGCCCTGGCCTGGTCGAGGGCCGACGCTGGGGGTCGCGCGAACTTCTGGTTCTTGCTGTACGCCCACCGCTCGTGGAGGCGAGACATGAAGAACATGAGGTGGAGGTCGGTGAGAGGTGCCGGGGCGCCCTTGACGAGAGCGTGGTGCATGTACATGACGGCCTGCTCGTAGTTGCCGAGCTGAGCCAAGATAGCGCTGGCGTGAATAGCCACGTTGGCCTGTTGCTCGTTTGACGGGAAGGACTGCATTACCTTTCCTAGCACATTTGCCGCCGTTTCTTGGTCGCCTAGCCGCTGCGAGACCATGGCGCACTCTGCCCAGCACTTGGGATCCGTCGCGTTGTTCAAAAAGTGCAGGGCCTGCTCCCAGCCCTGAAGAGACCGCTGCAAGTGAAGGCGCTCCCTGCCCTTAATATCTGCATCCTCCAAATGGCCCCCGCCAAGCTCCCAGCAGATAGACTGGGCCCTGGCGTATTTCTTCCAGAAGTGACCCTCTCCGCCGTCACACTCGCTGGGGTCGTAGCCCATCATTAGCGACTTATCAAACAGCAAGCAGGACAACCGGGCGAGGGAGGGGGTAGACTTAGCGCCGGTGTCGACACAAGCGACGGCCAGGCGAATGACATTCTGGAGGTTGGTCGGGTCCCGCATAACCTGCTGGCGAAGCAGCAGGCGGGAGGCGGGTTTCAACTTTTCGCGAAGGTACCTCCAGTTCGCTTTCGCCCTGATCTCGCGCTGCTCCTCGGTCATATACTCGAAGCCTCCTGACTTGCGGAAATCGCGCGTCCCGCGCGATTGCCTGGAGTCGCGTGGCTCACGCAGCTTCGCCTGCGAGGCAATGAGTTAAGAGTTAGAGAGAGTAGAGTGGAAAATTTTTGTGTCCGAGGTTTAGCTCACCTCCTTTGCAAGCTCTTTGGCGTCCTTGGGCTTATAAAATTCTCCGTCCTCCCACATTTGCTTGTCCCTTGTCTTTCTTTCTTTCCTCACTTTATCTTTGGGATCTGTGAGGTCCTTGGCCGCATCATTGAGCAAGGCGCCCTTCTTGGCAAAGGGATCGAGTTGAGTAAATCCGCGAGGCCTTTGGAGCCGGGACTTCTTATTCTTCGCAAGCTCGGCCTTCCTCTTCCTCTCGCGAGAAACGCTGGAGTCAGAGTCGGAGTCGTCGGAGGATGATTCCTCTCCTCGCAGTTGTCTCAGCTTCTTGGCTTGCCTCTCTTGCTCTGCAACTTTTGCCCTCCTCTTCAGCTCAACCTTGCGCTCTGCGAATGTCAGTTCTTCCCACTTCGGAGGCGGCTTCTCAGCTTGAGTGCTCGGGGCGTTCTTTCTCCGTTTGTCGGCCTTGGCCTCGGACAAGAAAGTCTCCCAGGGCAAGTTCCCCATACTGTCAAAGTTCTTGGACAAGTCAGCGGCGGGAGTCGGTCGGCCAATCTGGGACCCCTCGGGGATTTTGCGTCTCTCAAGCTGGTCAACGATATCGGGGGCGTCGTACAAGGGCCCGTTCCAGGGTTTACCAAATTTCTTGGGAATGGGGGCCGTCATGTCGCGCTGCGACGACGGAGAGCGAACGACGACGAGTTAGAATAGAGAAGACATTGAGGTCGAATTATGGAGCGGTGAATGCCCTCGCTATATCGCTGCCACTCACCTTCTGCGCCTTCCTCATGGCGAACTCCCTGTCGCAGTCCCTGGGAGTGTACTTGTGCGTCATCATCCAGTAAGAGTACTTAGTCATTCTGTTGTGCCTGCAGGTCGTCACGCGACGCTGGCAGACCTTGCAGATAACAGCGAAAGAAGAAATGATGTGACGGAAGACTTTTCGGGCGTTCGACTTGGCGAACATCATTTTGAATTCCTCGGGGCGACCACTGGCCTTGAGGGCGCTGTCGAGGGTCTGCAGGACCTCCAAGCGAAAGGTCTTATTGGCGAATTCGAAGGCGAGTTTGAAGTTCTGGGGTTGATTGGATGAGTAAGGGGTAGGGTTAGGGTTAGATGAGAGTTGAGAGTTTGAGAGGGAGAGGGAGAGGATTTGGGGAATTCCATCTTACCTTGTCCTCGATTAAAACATTGGCCCCGGCGAGAACTAGGGCGCGGATCGCAAATGTGTCGCCAGACAAACAGGCGAGATGCAGCGGGGTCAAACCGTACATGTCAGCCGCATCAGCGTACGAGCCGGCAAAGAGGAGTATCTGGGCAGGGTGCGTATGCCTGAGGGTCAAAAATTGGGCCTGTCTGAAACCTGCGGAAGCCAGGTGGAGGGGGGTTCGCCCGAGCGAATTTTTCACATTGACGTCGGCCCCGTGCTGGATCAAGAGGCGTATCGTGGGGCCATCCAGTCTGTGGGCCGCTCTGTGCAAGAACGTATTGTTCGTGGTGCAGCGGTTTTTCTTGTTGCGAGATTGCATGTAGGGCAGGATCGCAGTGCCTGTGGGGGTGGAGCGAGGGGTGGGAGTGGGTGGAGCGAAAGATTTGAGTTAAATTAAAGTGGCAGAAAACATGACCACTGACACACTCCCAGCTCACCATTGGCGCTGATTCCAAAGTCTAGCATGACCTTGACTATTGTAGGGAAGCCGCTCTGCATCGCGTAAGATACCAGGAGCGGGCTGAGCTTTTTGGGGTGCTCGTTGCGGTACTTGAGGAGCTGCCTAATGTACGTCGCCTTGCCGAGGTCGATTGCGCTCTTGTACATCTCCTCCATGGTCAAGGGCAGCTGAGGAGGGAGCGGATCCAGGGGGGCGAACTTGTCAGTGTAGGGGACCGGGACCGAGTCCATCCATTGAAGGGTCCTCCAGTCATTGACGCCGGGCTCAATTATGTAGTCGGCGGAGAGTGCATTCTTGCCGAAGTAATTTTTGGGAACTGGAGAGGGGGGGGGCAGCGAGCCGAGGAGCGAGCGAAGCGACGAATTAGAACAAAGTAGCGATAATTATTGAGTGGGAGTAACCTCATAAAACAAACAATATTGACGTATTTCTAACTCTCTCTCACCCTGCCGCATCTTGCGCTTCCTTTCGATTTCGTCAAGCTGTCAGGGTTGGAGCGAGGAGCGAAGCGACGAATTAGATTTGAGAAGGGGGTGTAGAATACGTTGACAATGCGCCTGAAGCCCAGTAGCTGCATCTCAGTCGATCGACCCATGCTAACCCTGCCTCACCTCATGCTTGCGCCTGGCTGCAAGCTCTTCCTTGGTCGGCTTCGGCTCGTAGTCCCTGTAAGTTCTCCACGCCTCGAACGTCTGCCTGACGAGGCGCTTGTTTATTTTCATGCTGCCAAGGCGGATCTTCCAAGCCTCGCGGCGGAGGCGAAGGAACTGGGCGAGGCCAGTCTCACCCTTGTACTCGAGGTTGGAATCGGAGGAGGCGGTAGACTGGAGGGGGGGGGAGCAGACGCGAAGCGAGGATTGTGGGGGTTAAGGCGCTGTGTTTTGGGAGATGACGGGAAGGCGGGGAGAGGGGAGAAGGAGAGAATTGACAGGTTTTAGGTTTGACTGCGAGGGCGATATAGTAAAGTTAGGTCTCACCTGCGTCTCATCATTCATCGATGACTTTATTGTAGAACCGTCGCCGTTGACGGTTGACGAAGCACCGGAGCGTTGCATGTTCTGCAGATTGGACATGCGCGCCTTGGAACGGCGGGCGAAGGCATTGCCGTCCATGCTTGAGGGGTTGGTTAAAAGTTTGTTCAGGCAAGGTCAGTACAGAAGGTTCAGGCGAGGGGGAGGAGGCGGGGGGGGGATGGTCGCCAAGTTTGTGAGGATTGCCGGCAGGGTAACGTGTGTTTTGTGTATGAGTTCCGCGGAAATGATTTTGAAAACTTTGAACAAGGTAATGGGCTCAGGGCTCAATTTTGGAGTCCTGATTTCCTGGAAGCAATTATTGCGTCCGAGATCCTACTTTCACAACAGCGTTTATCTACTCATTTTGTGATCGATAGCGATTAAAGTCTAGTGCACCTTGCAGATTCTCTCTAATCGTACGATGGAAACACTTGTGTCTCTATCGCTGAAGGTCATCGCAACCCATCTTGGCCTCTTTGATGTGTCCTCATTCTCATACTTTGACAGCGACACGTTCGATATGTTAATAGATAAAGTGATTGTCGCTCACGCTAAGCGCAAGAGAGAAGAGGCAGAGAGCAGGATGCTGACGAAGCAAGTGCTGACGGTGGAATATTTGGTAGAGCTGGAGGCACAGTGTCCGGAAGTGGCACAGACACACAAGGCCAAGCTGGACCAGCTGTGGTGGAGGCTGCTGGTCAATCAGGACTTTCACAGGGGAAAGTTCGACAGGCCTGACATGTTCGATGTGCCCTTTGGAGAGTTCGCGAAGGACGTGAGAAGGAAAGGAGAGGAGTTGCTGGAGCTTTGCAGGCTGCCACAGCCAAAAGGAGGGATAGAGGGGCCGGGTGGCGAGGGGGAAGATCCTCGCCGGAAAATAGTGAACATTCTGGGGGGCTTTCAACGTCTGCCTGTCTCTGTGAAGGTGAGAAGCTGGTCTCCGTACTATCACCGCCACGTATTTCCAGTGCTAGGGTTAACGTCCTACGTGATCCTTCCACTTGACTCGCTACGTTCTTCGCAGCTGCTAGAAGAGACTCGAGTTGGCAAGGTGGTGCAAAAGCTCGTCAAGAAGTACGCCAAGGGATTTTACGTGAGCGAGCGGGCCGTCGCCTTGGCGACGTCGATGCTCGGGCTTTGGAAGGGCCTGGCGGCCAAGGAGAGTGAGGAGGAGGCGAAAATGGAAGAGGAGGAAAGGAGTGAGACCAAGAGCTCCGTCCACAACAGCGCCAGGGACGCAATATTGTACGGCCGCGCGACGAACTGGAAGAACATGTACGTTGTGCTGAACAATAGGAAGAGGGTCATCAAGGGGCACTCAGTCAAGATGCGGAAGCTGAGGGACGAGATGAAGGGGAATAGGGCCTCAGTGGCCAAGGTAGAGACGCTGGGGATGGGGAAGAAAAGGAAGGCCATGGAGACCATGCTCTTGGGGCGCGCGGAGAGGGAGAAACTTGCCAAGAGGGGGGCGGGGGGGGGCTGGGGAGGGGCGCCTATGTCCGCGGGGAAGCTGACTTTTAATAAGTTGAGGAGGGAGACCAAAGTGGCCTCCGACATGAGGAATGGCGTGGGGCTCGCGAGGGGAGGCGGGGGGGGCGAGGGGGGGGGTTTTCAGTTAGTAGGTCAACATCCCGTGACAAAGGAGAGGCATTTTAGATCTAGTTATCCTACGGGCGGGGGAGGAGGGGGTGGGGGGGGCGGTGGCAAGGTTGGTCAAGTTTTGAAGTTCCCTAAGTATAAGAATCCGAACGGAGTGTACACGGCTCTCAACCAGAAGCGGTTATTGAAGAAGTAGAGGGGGTAGTATATATGAATGATAAAGATGATGATAATATAGCATTAAAGTAAAGCATTTGCAATAGAAGCAGCGGACGCTCTGCGGCAGCAGAGAAAATTTGTTATCTCAAAACAGAGGAATTTTTGTGGTCAATTTTGTTCATATTATTCACCTTAAGACCTCTCAAAGAACTTTTCCTGTTTTAAATATTTTGAGAAAAGCCCATTCTGGCTTTTTTTCAAAATTGATTTTCACGATTAAAAGTTTTATAGACACAATAAGTTCCATATTTGAAAAATTGAGTATATTTAAATATCTATGGGAACACTTTTGGGGCCATATTGGAGCTTTTTTTGTTCATTTCTTAGACCAACTTCAAATCCCTTTTTTGTACTTTTGAGTGGTATATTATTCCTTTCGGAGGTCTTAAAGAGAAGAATATGACCAAAACTTATCAAGAAAAGGTTTGAATTAGCCTAAAAACTGAAATGCTCGATAAATCAACATTGTGTGACACGTTGCAGCGTGTTCTCGCAAATTTCTTTAACGCTACAAATCAAATATAGATCTATCACCCGAAGGCTAATTCATTGAAAACCAGAACAACTGTCCTCAACTCGCTCCCACGCCTCCTCCTTCATAACAAGCCAAGATGCTTTTCACTGACCGCACACCAATAGCAACACCATAAACGCCCTCTAAAGCAAAACCCCAAAACAAATTTGGGGAATAAAGTAAAGCATAATTTATTACTCTTCATCTTCGCCTTGCCGCCTCTTCAAGGCCTTGTCCCTGAGCTCCTGGTACCGGGCCCTGTTGGCCTTCCTCTTTTCCTCTAGGAGCGCCCTCCTCTGATCGTCGTCTACTACGTCATCTCTCTCCCCCGCTCCCCCCTCTTCTCCGTCCCCTACCTCCAGCCCCTGTCCCGGGGCGGCCATCTGCTTGCTTGGGTCTCTGTCAGCCGAGTACATGAGGACCGGAAATGGTCCTCCATAGCAGCACACTGCCACGCAGTGTTGGGTGGGGTGCCAAACGACGCTGTTGATCGGTTCGGCGAAGCTACGACGCAATAATAATAATATAATAAATTTATGTGTAAGTAAAAGTGTCAAACCAACTCGCTCCCCCCCCAGTTCCCCCAAAACACAACCATCATATTATTCTCACCTGACGGAATCCAAACTGGACGACGTTCGAAGCCCCGTCTTGCTATCCCAAACGAGCAGGTTGCCTTGGTCAGTCCCGGAGATTACGTACTTGCCGCACGCAGAGTAAGACCCCCTGACGATGCTGTTGTGGTTGTCGGCCCCGGCGTAGCTGGCTGAGGTGAGGCGTTGGGTCGACAGGTCGAAGACCCTCAAGGTGTTCTCGTGCGCCGCAATCAGGACCTGGCCCCTTCCCGTGGGCCTCGAGGGGTCCAAACTCAGTGACATGATGGGCAGGCCCTTGAGCTCCTTCAGCTTGTCGATCTTCCTCATGACGACGTAGTCGGTGCCCGTCTTGGACTGTCCCTGCTTGCGCCAGATTATGATGCACCCGACTCCGTCTCCTGAGTAGAGCCTTCCAGTCTTGTGATCGAAGACCATCGCGTTGACGTAGCTGTCGTGGAAGCGCTTTCCTCCGGTGAGGCCCAAGTTGGACCCCGTCACGGGATCCCAGAGCCTGATGGCCGAGTCGTAGCTGCCAGTCAGTACGAGCGGAGCCGAGTTATCCATGGACTTGGTGCCCGGAGAGGGAGGCTGGAAGGTGGCGGAGTAAAGGAAGACGGGGGGGTTGTGCTGAAGCGTTGACATGAGGAAGGGGGGCCCACGCAAAGCGGGAGACTCGACCTTCTTCGTTGCCTTCTTGCCCACCAGGGAGGAAGTCATGGACTCATCGTCGTCGTCGTCCTCCTCTTCGTTGTCCTCGCCCTTCTCCTTCTCAGCGTCTTCGTCTTCCTCGTCATCCGAATCTGTCACTTTATTCGAGGACAGGCCGCCGAGGCAGAACACCTTGCTAGTCCCGTCAGCTGAGGCTGACACCAAGTATTTGTCATTTAGGCTCCACTGCATGTCGTACACAAGGGAGTGGTGTCCGACGAACTCGTGCCTGAGGTTGCCAGACTCCGAATCGTAGATGCGAATGGGAAAGGTGAAGTCGTCCTTGCTGCATGCAACGGCGAGCAGAGAGCCGGAGTTATTGAATTTGATGGTGAGGGCCCCTTGCTCCCCGGCGTGAAGGCGGTGAAGGAGCTTGGTCGGCATGACGCACTGTTCGGTGGGTTTTCTCGCCCGAAGCTGTGAATTTCAAGTTGTTTGGGGATGAGTAAGTAAGATTGCGCGTTGGCACTGTGAACACGCCCACTCAACTACTCACCATGGCACCTCGGCGAACGACCTCAGCCCTCGCTGCATCCATCTTCACTCCTCCCATGTCTCCACCTCCAGCAGTCACAGTTACAGTCGCCAGCTGCTGAAACTTGAGTTTGTGCTTCTCGTGCTCCCAGGGGGCGTTGGGGCGCCTCAGAACGATTTGGGTGCGCGGCTTTGAGACCGGCCCGATGATCACTGTCATGGAAGAGGCGTAGGGGACCTACGACGAGCGAATCAAGGAGGAGCGAGCGTGAAGTTTGGCGCTCACGAGTTAGGATTGCGTAGAAACAGTCCCGTAATTTTTGACTTCGTTCTCACCTTCTTCTGCCGCAGGTACTGCAGGAATACCCGGGGAACTTCCGGAGTTGCGGGAGGGTCGACGAACGCTGGCAAGCCACGGTAAAAGGCCTGCTCCTTGACGAGCGCGGAGTCGTTCTGGTATTTGTAGAGCTGAAGACGACAGACTTTCTGGCTCTCGGCCAGCTCAGCGGTGTAGTCGCTGTATTCATTGTTGAGGTCTGGCTTGGCGCCTTTGGGCAGCTCTCTGACCCCCACTCTGATCGCCCCATTAGCCCCGCGGGTCTTCAAGAAGCCCCAGGCAATCCTGTAGTAGCCCTCCCCCTTCCTGGCCTCCTCGATGGGCACCGTAGGACCGAAGTCGAGGATCTCAAAAAGCAGTAGGGTCTTCTCGCTCAACAAGGTCGTGTAACTCTCGAGGATCTGTATCTGCTCGTGCCACTGCGGGTTCGCTCCACGGACTCCACTGAGTCTCCAAGGCAACGTGCAGACCGGGGGGACGAAGGTGCACTTCTTGTTCGGCTGTCTCTTCTTATTGGGCTTCGTAGGCAGGACTGTCTGCTTTTCAAACTGAGTCGTAGCCGACTCGAACTTTTGGCCCTTTCGCTTGACCCTCTCCAGGTACTTGCCTGTGGTGACGTCCACGCAGTGAATTCGGACGAGAGGGTGGACGACGATCGGGTCGTCGACCAGGTTCTCCATCGAAGTGATGAGGATCGAGATGACATCATCCACCTGCGACCCTGCGTAGTTCTTGGGCAGGGGCTTTGAGTCCCTCTCGTCCTTCTGGACTTGAAGAGGGCGCAGGCCCATCTGGAAGGGAAGCGTGGTGTTCTTCATTTTGTTCTTGTACCACTGGGGCTTCCACATTTTGAACTTTTTCGTCGCAGTGGCTTTGGACGAACCACCCCTAGCTAGCCAGGGGAACTTTCCCCCGAAGAGCGAGACCTTCTGCGACGCGGCGTTGGCCTGCGAACTGGGTCCGTCCTCGTCGTCTTCATCGTCCGTGTCCATGGTCGACTTCCTGGACTTGCGAGTCCTCTTCATCTTCTCAGCTTCATCAGGCGACTCGTCCTCATCGTCTTTATCATCAGCGCTCTTCTTTTTCTTCTTCTTCTTCCTCGTCGAGCCTTTCCCCTTGAGCTTGTTGAAGAGAGTGTTGCTCAGCCCCTGTGACGCGAGGCGGGATGATTTTTTTACCGCAGTGGGTTCTATTGTGAGCCCCTTTTCATGAAGTGTATGTCGTCTTCCTCCAGCCCTCCTCACCTGGTCCTCCTCTCCGTCATTTTCAATATCAGAGTCGCTCTCCTCGTCGGCGTCGCCCCCCTTCTTCCCCTTCTTTTTCTTCGAGGGTTCCTCGTTCTCGTCGTTCTCGTCGCCGCCCTTCTTGGGCTTGGGAGACTTCCCCCGACCCTTGGCCTTGCGACGCTTCTTCTGGGTAGTTGGTTTGCTGTCCTTGTCGGTCCTGGGGACGGGGCGAGAGCGAGGCGTCAGGGTTAGAGGGAGGAAGAGACAACAAAGGGCGCTTGCAGGTGCCGCGGAGGCTTTTCCGCGCAGCAAAGCCCCCCAGGCCCTGCCCAAGGCCGAGGAGCGTTTTGAAAACAAACTGTTGCCTTTAGGAAACCCCCACTGCTGCTTACTTCTTCGTCAAAAAAGATTCCTCGTCCTCTTCTTTCTTGGGCCTATTGCGCCTTATCCGGCGCTTTGCCTTCGGCGCCTCGTCCTCGTCGCTTGACATGGCAAGGAGTGTTTTGCAAGGTTTTTGTTGAGCAAATTTTGCATTTCTCTGAGATCAAAAATCATATCTTTGCGACGACTTCACATGGTGTCTATGACGCCTCGTCGCGGGCTATCGAAATCGAAGTCGTCGTCGAAAGGGCGTCATAGCGCTTTACTTCCGAAATTAATCTATTTAGTGCTCTGCTTCGGTCTCGTTTGGCTGCTCCTTTTCGTGTACTATTTCCCCTCAATTGTGGACCCAAGGGTCGACACTCCGGTCGAACCGACGCTGCCCCGAAGTATCGGCAACCTCAGGGGTGACGACGTCGCCCCTGCTGTCGGCTCGAACCACGCTAATTCAGTGCTTCACAGGTCTCCTCCTCGTAATCCTTCTCCTATGAAGCCTACGAAGCCTGACTCTCCAACGTTGCTGCGCGACCACCCTCACTACGGAGCCTTGGACGCGGACGGCGAGAGAGGGTACGTGTTCGATCCGTTTGCCCTGCGTCGCGACCCGCCCCCCATGAATTTCATCCCCAGCAAGGAGAAGCTCTGCAAGAAGGGAGGTGCGAGGGGGCTGGGTGACGCGGACTACAAAATGTACGAGCATGTCAAGGTCTCTCCATTGACCGAGGTGAGTTTTTTGTTAGGTCTTCCTTATCCTGGCTATGTTTTAGGTTTCCTGCTCTGTTACCCTTCCTCCTCTAACTCCTCTAACTCTGCACCACGGCGATTTCAGGCATCCAAGAAGGGTGAGAGACAGCGAGGACGAAGCAGTTTGTAGCTGGTCTCTGAACTATTATCGAAGCGTGATGTAGCAGTAGTAGCAGAGGGAAATCTGCACAAACGTCGTCGTCGGTGCTACGTTCCTCGCTGGTAATAATGTGTCAATGTTATTCTGCCACTTTAATACTAACTCGGTCGCTTCTCTCCTCGGCTCGCTTCGCTTCGCTCGTCTTAGCCCGCGTCCTCTGCACGATCTACACCTACCCCGCCCACCACGCCTCCCACGTAACTGCCGCCCGCGAAACCTGGGCCCAACACTGCGACGGCTTCATGGCCGTCTCCACCTCCACCGACGAGGCCCTCAACACCGTCAACATCCCCCACGAGGGAGAAGAAGAGTACAACAACATATGGCAGAAAATAAGATCCACGTGGGCGTACATACACGACAACTACGTCGACTCGGGTATATACTCCTCTGAATTCGACTGGTTCTACATCGGCGGAGACGACGTCTTCGTGATCCCTGAGAACCTGAAGCTGTACTTGGGTTCAGACGAGATCGTGGCCGCCACGGAGGGCGGAGAGAAGCCTATCTTCCTCGGAAGGCGCTTCAAGCAGGACGGCGACATGAGCATGGTGTTCAACTCGGGCGGAGCGGGTTACGTCTTAAATCGCGCCGCTGTTAAACTCCTCAACCAGCAGCTCACTACGGAGGGGAAAGGGTGTCAACCTCATCTCAAGGGTTTCTGGGAGGATGTTATGGTTGCCAAGTGTCTCCGCATGGGGTTTGACTTGCTTCCTTACGACACCAAAGATTCTCTAAGGAGGGAGAGGTTTCACCCTTTCACGCCGGGGCATCATCTCACTTACAACGCTCCTCCAACTAGCAAGGACTGGTACATAAGGTATTCGATCGACTTAAAATACGAGAAAGAGTGCTGCAGCGAGGAGAGCGCGACGTTCCATTACATTAAGCCGGAACTCACGAGGAGATTGTTCGCGCTATGGTACGGGCATTGCGAAGAGTGATGAATGTTATTAATATGAGAGACTGACATATTACAATTGATGAAATGAATAATAATTGATGAAATGAAACCTTTTTTGGAAGCAAAGCAAACCCCCAGGAAAGGTTGTCGTTCACGCGTCCCCCCACCCTTCGAACTTATGCCTCTTCCCTCTCGGCACGAAAAATACTTTCCCCGTGTCGACCGTCTTCCCCCATTCGAACTCTTCCTCCTTAACAGGTCCTATGTAAAAGTTCTGTTCATCCGGGTGGTTCCCTTGTCCTTTCGATTTGATAAGGTCACTTTCTTCAGCTTTCGTGACTTCCTCATTCACCATCAACTTAAGCTTATCGCTGAAAGAATCGACGGTCACCTTCTTCGATTTAACGGAAGATATTAAAGCTGCGTATTCCTGTGGTTTCTCGGCGTTGCGCTTCACCACTTCTTGGAGGATACCGAAGAGGGCTTTACTAGCGTCCGGAATGTACCGAGTCAATTTACTCCTCCTAGCCTTCGCGTCCCCCAATTTTTTTCTGACGCCTAAAATTTCCTTTATCTGACGAGCGCAAGCCTGGATCCCTCGAGTAACCTTATCCTTAATCTCTCTAACATTATCCGCGATATACTCCTTACCCGTACCCTTAAACGGCACCTTCGTACTAACGATACTAACAAATACCTCAACTCTACTACCAACAGGATCTATATAATACGCTTTCCAGTCAATCCCCTTAGCGCATACTTTAGTACACACATCCGAACCAGATTCGAATAATAGCGGTATTCTATTAGCGAACCTCGTGACGTTTATTTTTTCACGGCAGGAACCACCGAAGGCTACGCCTACTTCTACGAGGAAGGGGTGACCGTCTACGGCTCCGGGTTTTAAAGTGTGGGTGAAGAGATGGTCGGGGTTGTAGTGTTGTTGTATGCCTAGTCGCAGGTTGTATTCTCCGGCTGGGGAGAGGCAGGTTGCGTCGGGGGCACGGAATTCTGTGACTGTTTTGAGGATCTGGCAGATACGGTTTATTTGGGTTTGGGTTACAGACGAGGGGGGCATGGAGGGGGAGAAGGAGGAGTCGCCGCAAGAGAGCTCGGAGATTATTCGGAGGGCGACGGGCTTCGTTATTCCGCTGAGCTCGCCGGTGAGGAAGGAGAGGAGGGTCTTCTTGGGGGATATGTCGAGGAGCTGTTGGATGAGGAGGTTGTTGACGCTGCTGGGGTGGTGTTTGACATGTTTGCTCAGGGGGGGCATGTTGTCGCTTGTCCTGGGGTAACTCAACGAGACCTTTGTGGTCTTGGATCCCGTGCCGGGGACGAAGTCGAAGGAGAACGAGGCGTAAGGCGTAATGACTGCCAGCTGCGAAGAGCGAAGCGAAAGCGACCGACGAGTTAGAATATTGTAGCAGTGCGAAGTACCGGCCATATTGTATGTGCCAATATCCAGTACAACCGCCTCTTCAACGAGGAGACACACCCTCACCTTCTGGAGGTACGACTTGATGAACTTGCCGTGTGATTTCCAGCTTCCGCCGATGCAGAGCTTGAACTCGGTGCCCACGAAGGAGGAGTGGTTGGTGCGTTCTGTGTGCTCTTCGACGCGGGGGAGGTTCTTATAGATGTCGATGTCGAGGATGCACTTGGAGACCTGGGATTGTTTGCGTTGTTTGTTGGGGAGTTAATTTATTTGATTCGTCGTAAATGATTATGCTCTGTTGTTGCATTGATTCTCTCTCTCTCACCTTCGCCGGAACCTCCCCCGGATTCTTCGTATGACTAGTAACAACCGTGACCGGTATCCCCGTACTCTTCTTCCCCCATATCAGTGCCATCTTCGCCCCCAACCCGAACTTCCCCCTAGTCTGCCTCACCCCGTACTTGGAGCCTGAGAGGACGATCCCGAGCATGTTCGGGATGGAGGAGTGGGACATCCCGCAGCCGTTGTCCTTGACGGTGACGATGTAGTAAGTGTCCTCTTTTTCGGAGCCTGTGGAATCGCGCTTTGAACCTCCTCTGTAATGAAATGATGTTGTCAAATGATGTTGTCAAATGATGCGTCTATTTCCAGATATATCCCGTGAGAGAGTCCTGTCTTTCGTCCTGCTTTCACCTCTCACCTGTCCTTGAACAAATTCTCATCTTTCCTCCCCTCCGCCCCCTTAACCCCTCTATACTTATTGAACTCCTCCCTGCTCAGTTCCTCCACGGTGACGTTTATCTCAGGCAAGGATCCTATGCTCTCGGCTGCGTCTAGACCGTTCTCGACGAGCTCGCGGATTGTTGTGTAGAGAGATTTACCTGTTATTTAATAGAGCGGTAAGAGAGTGTTTAGGTTTAAAACCTTTGAAACAAGAGTGTGTTGGGCAAATCTCCCCCCGCTCTTCTGATAATCGAACCCTCACTCACCTGGATTGTCGAAGCCAGCTATCGCTTGATTTGAAGCGAAGAACTCGGCAGGTGACTTCTGCTGAGCCGTTTCGGACTTGTGTTTTCCCATCGTGTGAAAGGAGTGAAGGGAGCTGTGAATCAATTTTCCAGAGAATGAGTCCTCAAAAAGGTTTCATAAATCTCTCATATTTTGGTTATCGTGTCATTTCTTCACACCGCTGACAACACAGTCGATCCCAATCATGTCCTCATGTCCTAAACTTCCTATCCCCGAGCGTTTCCTTCCATTATACGGTCTCGTATCTACTCTATGTTTTTTAACACAAGTGAGTTTTTTGGTTTGGGGACGATTACAATCGAAGAGTGTGTCCTCTCCCTTCATTTTATGGGCAGCAAATGTGCAGTGGCGACAATGTCATTGTTTATTTAGATACACTGTTGGACGACCGCTACATTTAACAACAGTTACGGAAGATTATTAGCGGTGGTTAACAGTGGTTTATTTACTAAACAATGAACAACCTCAACTGAATAATATTATAAATCGTGACAAAATATACATCCAATCTAACAACTCCAATTACAATCGTCTACACACAATCCCACGCTCCACCTCCTCCCCATCCACAGACAGTCTCCCTCTGCCTCTCCCTCTTCACCGACGTCCTCCACCCTTACCAGATAGTGATCGACTGTTTGACTCTGACGTTTCACTTTGCCATCGGGACGATAGGAATGTGGGTGGAGATTAAGAAGGTCGCTTGGGTGGAGATATGGTGCCCGTTTTTGCATACATATGGAGGGAAGGGTGAGTTTAAACGAATTAACGAGCAGTTGTTAACACAGCGATTGGCTGTTGACACAGTGGAAGGAGGAAGGGGGAAGCGGATGTGCTCGATGATGAAATATTTAAACGACAGTACCTTTCTGACTACGGCGACTTCCACGTGTAATACATAAGAGAAGCGCTATGAAGAGACTCCAGTTCTTTCTAGAGCGGCGGCAATAATGCGACTGAGAGCACAACTAACCCCTTCGCTTCGTATGATGCTACTTCCCATACAACGATGTTATTCTAACACCTCTCTACTCGAAACGCCACACGTTCAAAACGTAATTCGATGAATGTCAGGTGAGTTGACGGTGAAATGATAGGATTGCGTAAAAGAATGTGTTGTGCTCGATGATGATGCTCGATGATATTTAAAAAGGCATGGTAGTTCTGACTATGGCGACTTCCATCGGGCAACCGTGAGAGAAGTGCTTTGAAGAGAGACCAGTTTGATCACTTAGTGTCCCCAATAATGCGACTGAGAGCACAATCACACGTCTCGTAACTCCCCGCCCTCCCTCCCCACACCTTCACAAAACTAACACACAACAACCCACAACCCCAATCAACACAACACAACACAACACAACACACCCCAATTCACAACACAACACAACAGGTCTCCTCCACTTCCTCTTCTTCATCCTGATCGGCGGCGGCTACGGCCCCTGGTACGACATCCTGCTGAGCATCCCCATCGCCTTCGCGACGTTCCTGTTCTTCTACAAACACTTTGAGGCAGGAGCCGGAGTGGAGGCCATCACGATCAAATAACTCAATAATCGAAACATGGGGATGCAAAGACCTCCACAAAGTTAACAAGCAGAGCAATTCATTCAATG
>BRXY01000295.1:0-17905 GCA_030267945.1 Triparma strigata | reverse complement strand
CCCCCCCCCCGCACCACCCATCACAGTTTTGTAATATTCAAAGACAAACCTTATTTAAGAGAAAAAAGCGCCCCCTTCGATTAATATTATTCCTCATATAAAATTACCCAGAATAACCAGAATCTACTCGCAATACTCCTCCTCCCTCCCCTCGATATCGAACCTATCAGCGTTCATAATCTTCACCCACGCGTTCTTCAACTCCCCCTTGAAATAATCTTCATCAGCAGCGTAATCATACGCTTTACTACTCAACTCAGGAATCTCCCTAATCAACATATCAGTCTTGAGAGCGTATATCTCTTCCCCTTCAGCCTTATACTGCCTGTTCTCGTACAGCGTGAAAGGCAGGTCAAGTATATTCTTAAAATACTCATTATCAACCGTAAAAGGATCAGACGTCCACTGCCCAACATAATCCCCAGGCAGGTCACCTAAAGAATGGACGGCACCTAATATCGCTACGTACTCTCCTGCGGTTAAACCAAGCTTCGATATTTCGTCGATTAAAATGTTTGAATCGTCTGAGAGGGAACCGGTTATTTTAGGTGTCAAGTATGACCAACCGAGACCGTCGGATGCGTCGGTTCTACCTCCGCAGAAACGCATCTTATCGGCACCTGAAAATTCAAGCGCGACAGTACCGGCGAGGACTATTAGGTCTGACCATGATAGGCTTTCACCGTACGTGTCCTTAATAGATTGTAGGGCTTTGAGGGTATCTTCGGAGTCCGAGTTTATGCTCCAGTCTTTTCCGGGGGAGAAGAGGATGCGGGCGCCGTTGCAACCTCCGAGGTAGTCCGTTGAGCGGAAGGTTGAGGCGCAGTTCCAAGCGAGGGTGGTTAGGGAGGACGCTGAGACGGCGTTTGAGGATAGGAGGTTGGCAAGGCTAGCTCTGACCTTTGAGAAGTCTGGGAGGGAGGAGGAGGGGGGGGTGGGGGGGAGGGGGTACTGGAATTCTTGGGCGGGGGGGACCATGGAGCCTTTGCAGCGGGTCACGGGTCCCATGTCGCGGGACGTGAGTTTGTACCAGGCGTGGCTGAATTGGTTTTCGAATGAGGATAGGGAGGAGGCGTATTCCTTGACGATCTTCAAGTAAGCAGGGTCCCGGGTGAGGGATATGTCAGACGTGAGCATCATGATATCCTGGGAACCATCTCCGTCAGCAGCGGGACCGCTGGGGGCGGTGACGTTCTGCTCCTTTCGGACTTGCCACTGGTTGTGGCCTCCGGGCCCGATCCAGGAGTCCCACTTGTAGTTGAGGAGGCTCTGGAAGTATTCATTGTCCCACTGCGTAGGCTGCGTCGTCCAGGGTCCCTCGAATCCGCTCGTGAAGGCGTCGACGCCAACGCCGGAACCGCACTCTCCGCTCCACGGGTTCTCCTCGTCCTCATTAGGAGGGAGGCCGGGGCCGGAAGGGCAGGCTCCGTGGGTCTTCCCGAAGGCGTGGCCTCCTCCGATGAGAGCGACAGTCTCAGTGTCGTTCATCGCCATCCTTTCAAAAGTGTCGCGAACCTGCGGTGCGGAACGGTCGGCATCGGGCTGGCCCATGGGACCCTCGGGGTTCACGTAAATCAGGCCGACGGTGGTACTTCCGAGGGGCTCTTCGCACTCTCCATTAGTCTCGCAGGGAGCCAGGATTTCCTGCTCGGCGGTGGGTCCGAGCGGAAGCGAAGCGCTGCCGTCGTCGTCGTCCTCCCTTCCAGCGCAGAATCCAAGGACCGGTCCGCCCATGTCCTCAATCGCAGTGGTACCTGCGAGGACAAAGAGGTCGCCCCAAGAGAGGCTCAAACCGTACTTCTCCTTGATGGGGGCGAGGAGAGAACGAGCCTTGTCGAGGTTGGTGTTGTCGTCCCAACTTCGCTCAGGGTCGAAGCGTTGCCTGCGAGGAGGGAAGGAAAGGGGGAGAGGAGTGTGAGTCGCGGAGTAGTGCCTCGCAACAATCTACCACAGACTGTCTTGCTAATTTGGTCGGCGAACATATTTTTGGTTCAGGGTCAGAATGACTCACCTTCCACCGTCGCAGCCTCCTCGTCCGTCGCTTGTGCGATAAGATCCGGTGCAGTGCCAGGCGAGCCTCACGAAGAACGGCCCGTAGTTGTCGTAGTCAGAAGGCCACTTGGGGTCGGAGCTGTGCAGTAGCTCGACGATGTCCTTCTTAACTGCCTGCAGATCAGCAAGCTCGACCTGCTCCGTCCGACTCTTAGTATTTTCAGTTTTCAGGGTTAACTGACGCTGCGGGGAATCATCAGAGAGCGAGGCCAGGTAAGGACACGACGAGAGGGCCGGAGTAGCCAAGCCAAGCAGGAGCGCTGCCGAAAGAAACTTCATTGTGGTAATTTGTGTGTGACAGGACATTCGCCCTATAAAATGAAGATCTTGTCAGAAGTCAGAAAAGCAAAAAATATCTGCCAAAAATAAACAAAATCGACAGTACTTTTGTTCTAAAACAAGAAATTTTAAATACGTTACGCCCGGGGTCGATGTCAATGTCCTCTCCTCACGCTCTCATAAAAGATTTAAGCGGTCTCCTCCGCCAATCCCATGGCCTTCATCATAGTGGATCCAAGCTGAGCCGGGCTCCTGGTGACCCAAACCCCAGCGTCCTCCAGAGCCTGGAACTTCTCCTCGGCTCCTCCCTTTCCTCCAGCGATGATGGCTCCGGCGTGGCCCATGCGGCGGCCGGGGGGGGCGGTCATTCCGGCGATGAAACCGACGACGGGCTTGTTGGGGTCCCCGTTCTGAGAAGAAGACGAAGCGAAAAGCGAACCGCGATGTGTTATTATTTTGAGTAGCGGTGGTTATGCATTGGCCTAAAAAAGTAGCTTCTCCTCGCAGTGCCTCCTCACCTCCTTGAGCCACTCTGCGGCCTCCTCCTCGGCGGAACCTCCGATCTCTCCGATCATGATGATGCCCTCGGTCTCCGGGTCGTTGGTGAAGCGCTCGAGGCAGTCGATGAAGTTGGTCCCGTTGAAGGGGTCTCCGCCAATTCCTATGCAGGTGCTCTGCCCGAGGCCGGTGACGGTGGTCTGGTGGACGGCCTCATACGTCAAGGTGCCGGAGCGGCTTACGACACCGATCTTGCCTTTCTGGTGGATGTAACCGGGCATGATTCCGATCTTGCACTCACCGGGCTTGATGATTCCAGGGCAGTTAGGGCCTAGGAGGCGGGTGGCGGTCTGCGTCTTGAGGACGTTCTTAACCTTGGCCATGTCCTGCTGGGGTACGCCTTCGGTGATGGCTACTACGAGGGGGATCTCGTTCTCGATGGCGTCGATTATGGCGGCGGCGCAGAAAGGGGGGGGGACGTAGATTACGGAGGCGTCGGGGTTCACGCCCTCCTTGGCCTCGGCGACGGTGTTGAAGACGGGGAGGCCGAGGTGCTCGGATCCGCCCTTCTTCGGGGTCACTCCGCCGACCATGTTGGTGCCGTATTCGATGGCCTGCGTTGATGTCGTTTTTGGGGCGTTTTTGGGTTAGAGACACACAGAGACACACAGGGGGGACGTTGCGGGAGGGGGGGGGAGGGAGGGGGGGGCTCGGGGGTCACTGAAACGGCCATCCTTTTGACGGCTGTTGTGGGCTGACGGGACTTTTTCACTGCGGACGCTCACCTGCTCACTGTGGAAGGTTCCCTGCTTTCCTGTGAATCCTTGGCAGATGACCTTGGTGTTCTGTGTCGTAAAATGTTTCAATGCGTGGCGTGGGAGTTAGAATATTTATCGATTGGCCGTATGTCAGTGAAATCTATTGATGTCACGTCCTTGGACGAAAAGTGAAGTTGGACGTTGGGGCATTTTTGGCCATAAATGTGCCATTTTTTGCTACTACTATCTGCAGTATTGAGACACTATTGTTGACGCTATTATTGGCTCTTGGTTGACGCTATTGTTGGCTCTTGTTGACGTATTATTGTATAATAGCCAACGGGAAGGAGTACGGACCACCTGCAAAGGCGCTGACTTCTACTGTATATATGTCTAATAATACGTACCTTGTCGATCCAAACCTTCGCCGTGGAGCTCATACTCCTAGCGGACGACAGACGCTGTACTGCGCGTGTGGAGAACATAGTATTATTGTGGAAAGAAATGCTGGTCAAATCTTGCCAAGGCAAAATCCCCTTCATAGCCCTTCCTCCCAGCGAGCTGAAATGAGCTTTCAGGTCCAGCTTGAGCACCTCCTCGACCTGCATTACTCTACTTACGGACGCCTCATCACACACAACTAATCAGGGTTGGCCGCTGCTCAGCATCTCAACCCCCAGAACAGTCCCCCCGCAATTCGCCGCCCGTTTCATCTCATCCTCCACTCATTCTCCCTGCTGCTCAAAAACCTAACCAACCCCCTCTCTCACTACCATGCCTCCCACTGCGGGGGAGACGTTGCCGGAGACCAACAACAGCCCCCCCGGCAGGAAAAACCTGACCATCAGCACGGATGACGATGTCGTCATGGGCCAGGACGAGGAGAGCGCCAGCACCTTGGGTAAGTTTGTTGCTTTGCTTGCCCCGAAGGACTCTTGTACCTAAGGTTTTTTTCTTCTTTTTTCACGTTCGCACGCAAACCACCTTTCTAACATCTCTGCCTGAAATCGTTCTGCCCCCCCCTCAGTTCCGCTGCCTCCGAAGTCCCCGAAGCGGAAGGCTCTGAAAAAAGCTACGCCAGTCAAATCACCGTCGCACCATGCTAGGTGAGACACGGAGCGGAGCTGTGGCGCACTCTCCGTCCCACTCACCCCAACCCAACGTAATCCTACAACACCCCTCCCCACCAAACCCCACCCAACCACACAGCGACCCTGGCGAATTCACACCTTCCCCCGGCAAGCGCACCGACAAGATAAACGTCGCCGCAGGCCTCTCCGCCAGCAAGGGCAGCAAGGGAAGCCACAAGAAGAAGAAGATAGACGTGCACCATTTGGAGCCGCCGGGCCAGCCGAGGATTGACTTCAGCAGGCTCGTGCAGGAGCATGGGAGGTGAGTCTTACCAAACCAAACCCCAACCGTTTATATGCATCACCATCCCCACTCTCACACGTTTTCGTTACGCAGCTTCGCCGCCGCCCGTCGGGCCCTTCGTCACCGCGTAGAAGACCACCAGCACCTCGTGATAAAAACCCGCGAGAACGAGTTCACTGACTCCCACCTCGGCGCCCTCTTCGACGAGACTGTCCGCCTCTCTGGCGTCTCTGGGCCTCCGACTTTGAACACTCCTTTTGATAAGATGAAGGAGGTGACGGTTTATAATGAGAAGGTGAAGTCGGGGATTATTGATGAGACTGGGGGGCTGGAGCATGACGTTATCGTCGCAACGCGCAGGGGATGGATGGCGGGGTCCTTGACCATTCCGCAGAAGGTGAGAAGAGGAGGAGCCCACTGCATAATTAATTCATTCCTACAAAATAAAACACAAAATACATTTTCCAACTCGTTGCGCCCCCCCCCCCCTCGCTCGCACAGAAAATGAAGCAGCTGCCGAACTACCTCGGGACAACCCTCCAACTCCAACTTCCTCCTCCCACGAAAATCAGCATGGCGAGGAACAATCTCCCTCAGCTCTTGAGCAGCCACGTTCCTCAAGTGTCCTGCCAGCATTTCAGCTACGTGGTGGAACTGGACCTCGGCGCCAACGACATCACCCAGCTGCCCAACGATCTGGGCAACCTGGTCAACCTCGAACGGCTTAACCTGGAGCGGAACCGTCTCCAAGCCCTCCCCGACTCCCTCCTGGAATGCAAGAAGCTCAAGGTGCTAAAGCTCAACAAGAACAATTTCAAGTCGTTGCACCGGTATATCGGCCGCCTGTCGTCGTTGGTGCACCTGGACCTCTCCTTCAACGTCCTCGACATCCTTCCGCAGACCTTGCCCAGCCTCAAAAATTTACAGCATCTCGACGTCTCGGGCAACGGCCTGGCCCACTTGGGCATACAGGTGAGAGAAGCTGCTAGTACCGCACTATTGCCGCCTCTAATTCTAACTCGTTGACAACTAACTATCCACAGCCGATACTGCAAGAGTGGGAAGACAGGGTCAAGGCCAGAGAAGCTAGAAAAGTCATGAACGCTCGCTCGGAGCAGGGCGTGTGGGACGAAGTCATAGACCCTCGCACCGGTCACACGTGCTATTACAACAGGGTGACGGAGAAAGCGAGCAACACGAAGCCCATCACGGTCAACTTGGAAGAAGGCCAGTCCGTGGCGGAAATGCCCAAGCGCTTGGATCGCTTCATTTCGGACCACAAGTCTACTTACACTGACTACATAGAGCGGAGGAAATTCCTCGCCGTTGAGGGCGTCACCGAGTGGGACTTAAATATGGATCTGACGACCGGTAAAATTTACTACCGCAACAACGTTAGCGGTGAGCAGATGTTCTCCTTGCCTGCGGCCCTCGACACTCTGGGAGGATGCATCAATTTGAGGGTCTTCAAGTGCAACCAGAATCTGATAAGAAACCTGCCCGCATCAATTTGCAAGTGCAAGTTCCTGCACACCGTCGAAGCCAAGGTCAACTACATCGGCGAGCTGCCGGAGGAATTCGGCAAGCTAGCAAAGCTGAAGACCTTGAAGATGAACAAGAACGAGCTTAAGACCATCCCCGACAGCATGGAAGCATGCGTCAACCTGCACTTGGTCGACTTGACAGGCAACTACATCGACAGATTCCCAGACTTCATAAACAAATGCAAGTCGATTGAGCGTCTGATGCTGGGTAACAATTACTTGAAGATCCTGCCGTACACGTTGGGGTTCCTCACGGGGCTGAAGGATTTGCAGTTGTTCAACAACCCGCTTATCGATCCTCCCTACGACGTCGTCATGGAGGGCCTGGAGGAGACGCTATACTTTTGCAGGCAGAAGTACTGGGCCAGGGTCAACGGCCCGCCTCCCGTGGTGAAGATCCACGCCAGCGGCATCGGCGACGAGTGCCTGGAGCTCGAACCAGAATTTAGAGACAGGCTGCAGAGGAAGATTGAAGATTCGGAGGCCAGCAGGAGCTTGGAATTACAGCTGCTGAATTTGCAAAACATCCCGGAGGCGGTTTACAAACTGGAAGGCCTCAAGAATGTGGACCTGAGCAGGAACAATTTCTCCGTTTCGCCGCTGGAGTGGGAAGAAAATCTCGCGACGGTCAACAGCTTGTACTTGAAGTCGTGCAGGATGAGGGAGATCCACCCGTCGATTCAGATCATGAGGAACATCGTCGAAATCAACCTAGAGGACAACAACTTGGAGTATTTGCCGTCGACCTTGTGCAGGATCAGGAGGCTGCAGTTTTTGAACTTGAGCAAGAACAGGCTCTACGAGTTACCCGAAGACTTCGGCACGATGGTTGACCTGAGGGAGGTCATCTTGGACATCAACAGGTTGGAGAGATTTCCGGCCAACATGGGAAACCTGAGGCATCTCGAGGTGCTCAGTTGCAATCGCAACTGGCTCTATGCGCTGGATCCGGGGATCTGCGAGCTGAGCGCGCTCCAGGAATTGAGCCTCGACGGCAACTACATCTCCAAGCTCCCTCAAGGTATTGGAAAGCTGAACTTGAAAACTTTGAAGATGGCGCACAACAGGTTGGAGTACCTGGAGGACGAATGTTTGAGGCCCAACTTGGTCAACAGGTGAGGTGGTTGGAGAAACGACATATTTTGAGTGCTCCTTGGTGGCTGCAGTATCTAACCCAATCTTCGCGCTAACTTCGCTCGCTCTTAGCTTGAGCGTGTTCTGGATCAGCAGCAATAATCTCATCGAATTACCTCAGAGTTTCGTCCACATGAAATGCCTGGACGACATGAAAATCGAGTACAACCCGATGCAGTCGCCGCCCATGGAGCTAGTCCAAGAGGGCATGCAGACAGTGATGCAGTACTGCAGGATCAGGGCGAGCAGAATCAACGAGCTGGCGGAGCTTTTGGAGGACGTCGGATTCGAGACCGACGAGAACAATTACAAACCCGAGGCGAAGAACTGCTTGACCGGAGAGACGGGCTTCCTCACTCCGGACGATCTGAGGGAGTTCGACGAGGCGGTGAACTGCTTCTTGAACGGGAAATACTACCTCTACCCAGCCCCCGCGATCGAGATGAGAGACAAGATCGACGATCTTCGTTACGAGCGCGAAACCGTCTTCTACCACATGATACTTGAGGCCATGCTGCGCGTGATACAGGAGGAGATCAAAGTGAGGCAGAACCCGGAGACTGCGTTCCTTGCGAGGTTCAGCGAGAACGTGTTGAGGGACGATCTCGTTAGGCCGTGGGGACGGAGCAGGGAGAAGGTGCTGTGCTACGGTATTCCCATCAAGGTTCTTTTGAACGAGACGAAGGCGAATTACTTTGTGAAGGAGAATAGGCCCGCCTTGTACGATCTGACGAAGGAAAGCTTGCCCGATACGATTTTCGAGTACAACGAGCAGGTTCTGAGGGACGCGATGAAGAACTTCAAGAGCCCCTACGGGGAGGTGGCGGCATGGGACGAGAAAGTTCCGTACGATTCTTGCGAGTGCGTGAACGACGACGGGGTGGAGGAGAAACATCTTCCCTGCGTGGTGCGAAGTGTCGTCATCGTGAGGACCATTTATACCGCCGCTGAGAGTAAGAGGAGGGCCGACGAGGAGACCCTCTTGGAGGGTCACTTCCAAGAAATGGAGAACGTTATTCAAAAATGGGCGACGAAGTCGGCCGGAATGAAGAGGTGAGACGCTGCGAGGAGCGAAGTGACGAGCTAGGAAAGAAGGTGGTACTTTCGTTTCGATGAATAATTCTAACTGTCAACCCTCGCAGTTTGCATGCAGAGATTTTGCAGAGGACCAAGAGCTGCAGGACGAGTTTGGATCTCGCGAAGAAGAAGCTCATCGATCTCGAGTCGAAGGACGTCGAGCATGCGCGCGACGTCCTGAAGAACGCTGAACAGAGGAAGAAGGACTTCGAGGACGGCAAGGCCAAGGTTTTCCACAAGCTCGAGAGCCCGGAGGATGCCGTCGCCCTCGTCCAAGAAGCCGAGAAGGCGCTCAAAGAGGTCACGGACCACATTGATTCCGAGAAGGAGAAGATTAAGGCTTTGAAGAAGAGGAGCAAGATGAACAGACCCTCCAAGGAGGAGGACGCTTTGAAGGATTTGAGGAAGAAGTACTGTTATAAGCTGTACGAGCAGGTCTACAGGTTCGGTAGAGAGAGGGCGAAGCAGAGAGGCTGGAGGCGACCGTGGGACGGTCCCGACGGGGAAGGTGAGAAAACTAGAGGAGAGGAGCAAAGCGATGAGCTACACCTTGGCGGCTGCAGTATCTAACCCAATCTTCTCGCTCGCTGCAGCCTTCGCAAAGTACCAGAACGAGGGTAGAAGCGAGGGGAATTTGTTGGCAAGGCTCGCCGGCGAGGGTACGGCCTTGCCTGGAACGGACGGTGGAGACGACAGCGACAGTGACAACGAGTTCAACTTCGACGGCGATGAAAACCCCCTGACCATTGTCGACGCCATCTTGCAACAGCAGTCCTTCGACTGGACCGACACAACGGACATGGCGCAGTACGACTGCGACCCGTACGAAAAATACAGCAACAAATTCGGCAACCGCATCTTCGCAATGGCGTCAGGCATAGGCAAGCAGCTGACCAGGATGACCAGCCTGGCATTGGATGCTGCTGGGTTTTAGTGCAGTCAGTGTGTGTGTGTGCTGTGCTTGGTGTGTACACTAATAATTATTGTTAATTATTGTATTGTTATTTATTGTAAATGACTTTTTTTAGCATTGGTTACTTTCTTTAGTTGAGGGCGAATTGCAAAAATCTCCAGAAGTCGCCTTTACTAGTGGGCAGAGCGTCGACCATGCAGGAAGAAAAGATCTCGGCATCCCAGATTTCGTCGCTGGACGCGGGATTATTTTTTTGCACGCACATCGAAATGATTTGGGACGTGGGGGTGGAGTGAGAAGCAATGTGATCCTTGAGGCAGGAAGCGGGCGGGGTGTTGGAGCTGTCGCATTTGAACTCTTGGAATGCGTCTTTGCCGAACCAGAGCTCAGCAATGCAGGAAATTCCAAGGGCAGCACCATTTACAAGGCACGTGGCTTCGTCAGTGTCGAGGAAAGATTCGATTTGGTCCGTGAGGAGGTCTTCGGCAGTGAAGGTGGAGGCAGGTCCTAATTTTCCACTGCGTAACAGAATGTCGACATCGTCCGTGAGGTAAACAAGATCGATCATGCCGACGGAAGACTGCTCATGCCATTTGCTGTGAGGTTCTTGCCTCCTACAAACCTTACAATTCGGGTAGATGTCGTGGCCTGTGCGAACCATTGGCGGGTGCTCGTAGCCAGTCATTTTGTCGGCTAAGACATTAACGAACGGCTGAAGGAAGGCTCCGATCTCGTTCGCATGCGTGGAAGTCAGCCAGGGCCCGACGAAGAGCTCCTCCTGCCAGAACATTGCGTAACCGATCTTGAGGAGAACGCCGAGACCGTGCTTTAAGAGGAGCATCTTGTCGTCCCCACTTATTTCTCCAATTTCCTCCGTCTTCTCGACCAACAATGTTTGCAGTTGGGCGTCGAACTCGTTGAAGAGAAAGTCGATTTTGTCCTGCTCGAAACCAAAAACGGTACACAAGAATCTGAGAAGTACAGTTCCCACCCTTTCTGGGAGCACGATCCTCGCTATGGTCGTAACGATACATGAAAACGTTACCTTGTAATCACTCTGAAAAGTCTCCCCGAGATCTAAAATAGCCTGGTCGTGTAGGTAGTATTAGATGAGTTTGTGTCGAGTTTGTGTCTCGAACTGATTTCGTGATCGTCACCATGATCGTCATCCTCTTACACTCACTCACCTGGTCCCATGCAGTAATATCATTGTCAGCAAATATATGGTTAAACCTTGCGATAACGTCAGTCCCATTTTGGGTGACCTTCTCGTCGATGTCTTCTTGGGAGCGGCAGGAGGCCACGACATCGTTTGACCTTAGCGATGAGACAGCCACCTGGTGCGCTGTGAGGGCGATTTGGCCAATAGGAGCATTGTCGATGCGGTTGCCGAGCTGAGTCCCA
The DNA here is from genome assembly GCA_030267945.1 of Triparma strigata. Taxonomy (NCBI): domain Eukaryota; class Bolidophyceae; order Parmales; family Triparmaceae; genus Triparma; species Triparma strigata. The sequence continues at coordinate 6,872 of BRXY01000295.1, read as the reverse complement.
GAGCCATGGAAGAAGGCGGAGCCGGTACCGAGAGAGGTAAAAGAGGCGGCAAGTAGCAGCACGGTTGACGACGGCATGCTGAAGTCGCGGTACCTTGCAGAGTTACAGAGGGACCTAGCGGACTCATAGTAGGCGACGTTACTGTTGTAGTTGCAGGGCTGGACGACCAGGGTTTCGCTAGCCCCTGGAAGGTTGTCATCATTGGGCGCGACATGGGACGGAAAGTGCTCCAAGTAATTCTGGGGCTGGTCCCACTGGTCCGCTCCGTCCTCCGTGGGCTGCGGGGGCTCCGTCACGCCCGTCCCATTCGTCCTCCCCCATTGGAGAAAGCCCGAGAACAATGCGTCCGTGGACTCGAGAAGATCGAAGTCGAATTCCGCAGATACCATAGCCATGCAGGCTTCGTATTCGAGCCACTTCAGCGAAGAGAAGTCAGAACCCGTTGAGTTTTTCTCCATGGCATCAAGCATTCTCTTGGTTATGGGGACATCATGAAGGTCGGGGGAATTGTTTGCGTTTGCTTGGGTTAAAGCGAGCGCGGAAAAGAACGTGATCTTCATGGGGGGTGAATTGAGGGGAAAGGAGAATTGATTTTAAGGAGGTTGCGAGAGGGAAGGGGAGCGGGGGGGAATGTTGGAGGAGTGGAGGTCGCGACAGTAAGGGGGGGGGGAGAGTAGGAAGAAGAAGGAAGCTTTCTGGATTGAAAAAACCTAAGAGTCTTTCTCCAATGCCGCAGAAAAACGGTCAAGGCCCGAACAAGCCCGCCCCCGAGACAGCAGAGAGACGGCAGAATCGCGAACAGGAGGTCCAGAGCGTTGTAAGTTGTGGGGGGAGGAGGGCAAAGGCTCTTTGTTATGGCGACCCAAGAATTTCACAATGTCTTTGAACTGGAAATTGTCTGAAAGGGAGCGAATTTTCTTAGACTTGGGATGAACGTCTTAGTAATCGATCCCTCTATGTTTGGTATTGTCGATACTTGCTTTATATCACTAACAAAACCTTGTTTTCTCTTTCAGTTTGGAGGTTAGTGTGGCCGGGTCTAGTGGTGGAGGAGCTAGTGTAGTGTAGTGTGGTGACGGGGGTAATTGTAATTCTGTTCCTGCGGTAAGGGGGATCAAATTTGCTAACGATTTTCCCGTTCGCTTTTCGTCTTCCCGCAGATGGCCGCGATCAGCCTGTAGTCCTTCTCATGTTCGTAGTGGGTATTGTGGCCTGGATCATGAGGGAGAAGTGCATCTGTTGAATGGCGGAAAATAGTGGAGATGGCCATAGCAAAAATTCGTTCGCTCCGTGTCCGTGTCCCTAATAAGAAAGTAACATGAATTTTGAAAACGAAAAAACCTACGATTTTAAAACTCCAGCTGCGTCGAAGCGCAAGCCATACCGCTCCTAATCTTTCCCCCTTCCTTCTTCATCTTCCCCCCCCCCCCTCTAACAGCGCTCCCCACGCTCCCTCCCCTCTCACTATAATCCTCCGGCGGAAGATTAAGCATTTTAACGTGCATTTTTCTCCTGTCTCTCTTCACGCCCCAACGCAATGCTATTGGACGTCGGGGGGTGTACGAACCTATACCTGAGAGTTTCGTTATCGTGAAGATCGCGACGTAGTCGCGGTACTCTGAGGGGGGAGGGGTGAGAAGTCCCGAGAAAGAGTCGACGCGGAGGACGATCGTTGAGGATCGCTTGAGTTGGGTGAGGTGAGGCGTAGAGTTGTGGGGGTCGGAGGCAGGGGAGGAGGAGGAGGTCGCGGAGTTTGGCTGCACGGAGACGAAGACGGCGGCTGGAAGGTTCCTGCGCCTGATGTAGTTCACCAGGAGAGGGACGGCGGAGGAGGCGGCCTGAAAGGGGGGGCGAAGGAGGAGGAGGCGGATCAATTTGTTGGGAGGGGAACTGTCGAGCTTGGAGGTGACGTGGGAGAGCAAGTCGCGGAAGGAGACTGAGGGGGACAGGTTCAACAGGGAGGGGGGATTGGCGTGTAGGTGTGTTTTTTGGAGCTTTCTGGACAGGTCGAAGCTGTGGCAGTATGTGGAGGAGTTTGGGGGCGTGTTATTGTGGTTGGAGGCTTGGTTCGGGGTGAGGTTGGAGTTCCCCGTTTTGTAACGGAAGGCGACCTTAAGATGGTCGTCCCCGATCGTGTCGATTTTTTCCTCGGCGTAATCATCATCGTCGTCGTCGTCGTCATTTTCGTCTCCTTCCTCTAGTAAAGTCAAGCTGTTTAATTGCGTTAACTGTGTCGTGTCAGGGTTTGTTGTTGTCCCCTCTTTTTTCTGCAACGAGCGGAGCGAAGCGAGGCGCAATGGAAGGGTAACCGTGATGTTAGAAAGGGACACGAGAAGTTGGCAGCAGCAGTAAGTCGGCAACCAATACACACGCCTTCTCTTCACCTTCTCAACTTCTCACCTGCTCCTCCGCTTTCTTCTCCAACTTCTCCAAATTCGCATCCAGAGGCAAGGACCCAATGAACTCCTCCGCCTCGAAATTGTCTCCGTCCCCGTCCCCTTCTCCTTCATTTTCCAGATCGTTGAAATCCACAACGATCAAATGGTGCCCGTTCGAGAGACCTTCCGCACACCAATAACGTCCGAACGTCTGACCGTAGTCTGAGAAACGATCCTCCTCGAGGAGGATGGAAGTCTGGAGGGCCTGACCGCCTCCGATAATGGAGTCGAGGTCGCGGTTTCCGGTGGAGATTAGAGTGGAGGAGTTTACCCATGATTTGGTTCCGGGGAACTTTAGTGGTGTGTGTTGTTGTTGTTGTTGTTGGGGGTTGTTGTCGTTGTTACTACTGCTACTGTTACTACTACTACTACAACTAATACTACTGCTACTTCTACTACCTTTCTTCTTTCTCTTGAAGGAGCTCATCCTCGTACTTTTGAAAGTCAAAAGGTGGCAGGTGCTCTTCACAGCCGTACTTTTTCAGCACCCAAGCCCTGCTCTCCTCTCCTCTCTTGATGGCGTTTATGAGGTTTGAACCGCCCAACTCTGTGTGATCGTAGATCTGCTCTTGGCACCAGTTGTGATAGTAATTTACTCGTGATGTCACTTCGTTTGCACCAAAGTGAGACGAAGGAGGGAGCGAGGAGAGGACCTGAAGGGAAACCCAAAAGGTGAGGAGTGTGCCGGCAGGTCCGTGGAGTGTGAGAAATAACAGATATTGTCATTGAATACGTACCGATACCTCACACTTTCATTACTCACAACAGTAACTCACCTTGAGAGACCTGAGACACCGACGAAAGAAATGAATTGTTATCGGTTGACTAGCTACAGGAGGCATTGGAGCACATTGGAGCACATTAGAGCACATTGGAGCACATTGGAGGCAGAAAAGAGTCAAAAGACTGAGAAGAGCTCAATAAACAGGATTAGGGTTGGAAAGCGTCAACGTCAGTCATTGCAACCATGGAACCCCTCAGAAATGCTGCTTCAGCAGACAATAAATCAAGCAATCTTCTAAATGGTACCATAAATGGTAATCATTCCAATCAAACGTCTCAGTCGGCTCCCTCCGCTCAGCCGCCGCCGCATGACTCCAGCGGTGGTGAGAATGCTCCACCTTTGGGCAGCACTGGCGGTAGAGTGAGGAAACAGGCGGTGATAGCTAATGTGGCGGCTGAACCTGCGAAGAAGAAGGCGAAGAAATTGACACATAAGCCTCAAGCGGGTTGCATAGAGATTAAGGAGGAGGTGAGACCGAGACAAATGTGCAAAAACGCCTCACTCTCAAACTCTACTCTCTAACTCTACTCTCCCTCTCCAGACCTCGGCCCCATCATCATCATCATCTCGTCGCAAGGCATGCGGCGAATGCCCCGGCTGCTTCCTCGACTCCAGATGCGGTACTTGCTCCTCCTGCGTAAGCGACGCCAAGAGGAAGCCAGCCTGCAAGTCCAGGAAGTGCTGGATGATCAAGCACGGTCTTGAGGGGCCTGTGGAGGCTGACGGGGCTACGCCGTACTGCGTGGCTTGCGGGTATGATCCGAAGGAGGACGTGCCGGGGATTATTTCTGACGAAGAAGGGGCGGAGGTGGAGGTGAACGAAGACGACGACGACGACGACGACGGGGATGATGATGTCCCCGTCAGCGGCGATCACCTGCTGCTGTGCGACGGAATGACCCTGGGAGACAACTGCCCTCGTTCGTACCACATCAAGTGCGTCCTCGGTCCTGAGTCGATAGTTTCTAAACCGGGGTCGCCTCCTCTGTACAAGAAGCCTAAGGGCGAGTGGCTCTGCCCCTGGCACGTCGCGAAGGAGAAGGGCCTGAAACCGCCGCTCTCCAAGAGGGAGAAGGAGATCGAGAAGGAGAAGAAGAAGAAGAAGCAGTCGACTCTGGCGAATATGATAGTCAAGAGGCCCAAGGTTGTGGTGAAGGTCAAGTCCCCGCCTTTCGAAACGGAACTTGAGCAGCTCAAGAGGGACCCCGCATGGATCAGGTGAGCGATGGCGAAGAAACAGCAGCGACGTTTCGTACGGAAGTACCGGCGCCTCATTCTAACCCCAAACCCTTCACTTCTCACTTTGCTCGTCGCAGCTGCCTGAGCATCCTCTACCTCCTGAAGGAGGAACTCAAGATCTCCTTCCAGGAGAGCAAGGCGCTGAAGGGGGCCTTCCCCATCAGGGAGGTGAGAGTGTGCGAGGAGCGATGCGACTGAGTTGAAGAGGCGGGTGTACTGTATATTGACGTGCATGGTCGATACTTCAGTGCGTAACGTCGCTGCTGCCAAATTATACGCCGTTATTAACAACACGAACGACCCTTCTTATTGCGACTCGCTTCGCTCGTCGCAGCTCGAGGTCGCCTTCTGCTCCCTCAAGGCAAGCGACCTAGAGGAGATGGATTACTCAATCCTCAACAAGAAGCTCGACCTGGACAAGGCCGACGAGAAGACGCTCGCCAAGTTCTACGCCGCGCGCTCCTACGACCTCGTCAACGACGACTCCGACTTTGCCCTCGGACAGGGGCTCCTGAACCTCGTCATGCACCGCCTCCTCATCAGCAGGTCCACTCGGTCCTCGATTAGGAAGGACAACTGCAATCCCGGTTCCGCTGTTGGCATGGATTTGTGGTGGCCCATGCTGCGCTCCCGCGTCGTCATGTGGCACTGCATAGCGGAGGCCAACAAGACCTTCCTCGTGGAGCGCGCCAAGGAAGCGTCTGAAATCGCCCCGGCCCCGGTCCCGGCCCAGGCGCCGACCAAGGCGAAGAAACAAGAGAAGCCGAACGTGCTGAACTCCGATCTCAACGACGAAGCCGTCTCCAGTTTGAAGAGGCTGATCAACCTGAACACCAACGTGGCGGGGGGCTCGAACATTTTCAAGGCGGAAATGAGCGTCCTCGAGAGGTACCTCGGGCCGAAGCTCAGGCCCAAGCTCGCCAGAGTTCACAGCGTTTTCAAGGCGAACTCGAGCGGCAAGGCGAAGCAGACTTTGAGGAATATCCTCTACGAGAAGAGCCTCGCCGCTAGCGAGAAGGAGGAGGAGGAGGAGGAGGAAGTTGAGGAGGAGGAGGCAAGCGAGGAGGAGGAGAAGGAGGAGGCCAGCGCAATGGTCGTCGACGAGGGAGGGGAGGAGGCGGAGGCGGAGGAGGAAGAAGAGGAGGATTTGTCCGAGGCGGGAGCGATGCTCCGAGAGCTCGAAATGTGGGGAGACAGAACCGGCACGAGCGTCTTCACCCGACCGTTCGTCTCTCTCCTATCGAAGAACGACTACGACACCCTTAAGAAAACCATCAGCACCTGGCATTACATCGAAACCGAGGAGGAAGTCGAGCAGGGGGCAAGCGCCTACGACTGGCTCATAAGCGAACTTCCCTCCACCTTACTCGGCGACCTTCTTAAGGACGGCCTCGACTTCACTCACCTCACAGTCTCCACCAAGTTGAAAGTCTTCAAGTCGCTTTGCGAGAGCACCATGCTCCTCGACAAGGGCTGCATCGACGAGCTGCACCTCTTCACCGTCAGCGACATTCGCAACTTCGAGAAGCCCCTGTGCTACGACGCCTTCGGCAGGGCTTACTTCTTCAACGAGTCCCTTCAGCCCGCAATGGCGTGCAGGTTCTACCGGACAGTTGGGTCGTACGACAAGCCGGGGAGGAAGAAAATGATGGAGGTCGTAGGAGGTCTCGCCGAGGGGGACCCCTGTGAAGGCTGGGAGATCGTCGCCGAGGGGGAGAAGGACCTGGAGAGGCTCTTAAAGTGCAAGGAAATATTCAACGACGTGGAGACCAAGGTGCTAAAGGAGAAGCTGGAGTTCTACAGGGAGCAGGTCGTCCTCGAGAAGGAGCAGGTGTCGAAGATCTTCGAGAGGGAGAAGAAGAAAGCTATCTTGGCCGCACTGCCCAGGAGGACGAGTTCCAGAAGGGGAGGGGCCATCGGAGACGAGGTTGGAGGTGCAGACGAGATGTCGCCTGAGGTCTTGAAGGCGCTCGGAATCAGGCTTTGAATTATTTTTGAAATTGAATGGAAATTGTTTCTTTTTTTAACCCTTTATGTAAATAGAGTTCCTGTATATTTATTAAACGGCTGAACCGAACGAAGCGATGGAGGGTCCGGGAACCACGAAGGAGAGCGTCTACACGAAGTAGTCTCAGACCACTCGTCAAGAGAGACGCACTAGCGACTTAGCCGCGCCTCTGGCGCGCGAGAGCGAAGCTCGGGTGGGTGCTCACGTACTCGTCGTGAGCCCTCTGGGCCCTCCGCCTTTGGGCCCTGGCCCAATGCGAAGGCCCGGATCCCCCCGCTTCCTGTTACGGTTATGGTTATGGTTATGGTTATGGTTATGGTTATGGTTATGGTTATGGTTATGGTTATGGTTATGGTTATGGTTATGGTTATGGTTATGGTTATGGTAATGGTTATGGATGCAC